>CM035113.1:12162695-12378555 GCA_020205505.1 Panax japonicus
ACAACAACATAAATGCTGTGAGTTGTGATACAAATATATACCAACTGTGACTCATGTCCCAACCTTGGATAGCACGTCACAATGACACCTTACATAAAGGTACAGTCAAAACTGTTTAAAAATTAGAATCTTTGGAAAGTGCTCAAGGAAACCTTCGTACATGAGAGGCCATGTGTGACGCCCCCAAAATAGGTATACATCACCCATTCTGAGTTGTCAAATACATGGTACAGAAATAACTTCAACTTTATTATTACAACATATAACTGTGAGTTTAAATACAGATATTGCCATCTAGACAATATCCACATACAAATAAATCCTCATCATAATTATTGATACATTATTTTACAAAAATGGTGAGGACTACTAAACAACTCTCTCAAGAACCATCAATTCATACCCCGACTTGTACTCGCTATATTCTCGTCTCCTGAGAAAAAATGGAACAAAAGGAACTAGCTCAGTAAAGAATATTATGACTAAGATAATATATAACAATTATCGTTAGTCTTCAACAGGGAAAATCTAATAGAATACATAGACAACAAGTTTTAAATCATATTCGCAGCGGAAAAATATTAATTCATAGAAGAGTTACGTAGAGGATGAAATCTACTAATGTCTATGAATTTAACAGTCCATCAACAGTATTTTTATCCCTGTAACATCAATCAATGCACATCTTGATCATATATTCATCCTTACACTACAGGCCAAGGATATTCATTTGTGGTCATGTTCATCTAAACACTTGTTCATCTTTGCACTACGGGCCAAAGATATTCATCAAAAATCATTCATCTTTGCACTACAGGCCAAAGATATTCAATAATATCATCATTTAAGACAGAGGATGATGAAAATATTTTTAAAGAAACGAATCCAGTGAAACAAAATGACAAGGATTTAGGATTAAGGATTCGTACTTTGTTTTATCCATGTCCAAAAATACCTCAAAAATAATCATAGTGGTGTAAAATTCAAGAATGATCAAAACATGGATACAATCAAGCTAGTATCCACAATAGATATTTTGGACGAAAAGAAAAAAAATAATTTTTTTGTGAATAGTGCCGTATTCGTGAATAGTGTCGTATACGTGAATAGTACCGTATACGTGAATAGTAACTCCGGCACAAAAAGTTCCAAATTTGATAAAAACTTCAGATCAATATTTCAGCATAATGATATTGAAGAAATAATACCATTACGAAAAAAAATAATATCCCTTACCTCGAAAGATTTATACTTCTAGCTGAAACACCGGATATAGGCTATGACTTGAACTTTCACCGTATAGCAATACTCAAAGTATACTCAAAATACTCACAAGAATACGCTCGATAATATAGAGAGAGAAAACTTCAGTTTCTGGTGTGATTTTCAATTCTAACCTAAGCACCCTATTTATAGGAAATTGCTTAGAACACCAAAGTAGAAAATTTAATATAATAATAATATATATATATCAAATTCATACGCACACTTTAGAATTCAGATCCTAACATTTCCCACATGTCACCTTCTAGAAAAAATAAAAAAAAAACGTTTTTCATAAAATAATTATTTAAAACTTCCAAAAATTAATTATTTCGGAACTCCGGAACTTCAATAATTCATAATAAATAGCCCTTTTACCAGAAAATTCGAATCTCGCAAGTTTTTATAGGAAATTCAATTCTCTACAACTTTGCAGAAGAAAGTTTTTTCAAATTTTAAACAGAAATTGACCGAAATCCACAAACGGGTGATTTTAGAGGCTATAATCAAATTTCAGTCAATAAATGGGGTCCACCGACATGTTTAACATGTTTTAAACATTTATTGTAACAAAAATACTTTTTCCCCTCGTATACTCATATCCCACATTCATTATAAAAATATCACCATTATTATATTATTATATAATATATATTTAAATGAATTATTTTATCAGAAAAGATAAAATTTCAATTTTCAACAATTGTCACATTTAAAAATTTTCTCCATCTATATCCACATAAAATCAATATTTTCCTCATCATATAAATCAATAATTTAATTATTCAAATAATATTACAGAATCGCAATACTGACAACCAGGCCGTTCCCAGGAAAGAGGGGCTTTCCAATAAGAATTTCTCCTTACTGGCGCGCAATTAGGTGACCAAACCTCTTCTTAGACAGAACTTTCTAGACATTGCCAATAATGTTATCTAATAATATTATTCAGATAATATGAATTATTGCTTCGATAATAAAAATACTATGTAATGACAATTATTGAAACAACAACAATACAAAATATCAACGCAATAATTATTGAACCAATAAAATAAAATACTGAACAGTAATTACTGTAACCATTATTGAGTAGTGCCTTCTTACGTAAGAGTCAATAATTGGTGCAATACCGTGTGCTACTGTGCAACAACGCGTATTACTGTGTTTTAACCACCGGGTATTCCAACAGTGTAAACGGTAACAACTACGCCGTTTTTTTAAACAACTTATATTTGTCGTTTTCTTCCTCCAATCGCTTTCCGTTATGGGGCCCACACATGGCTGCGCCGTCGTACGAATATTCCACGACCAAACGAATATTCCCCGACAACAATGAATATTTTATAACCACTTGCTTATTTTGAAATATTTGCGTATTTTACCCATAACTATCCACATTAATCAAATCAACCCTTACTATTTAAAATAATAATTAAAGGAAATTAAATTTCATTTATTATTATTTGGGGTCTTACACCATGTGTCTAGGTTATGATAGATATCATATGCCCATAGAATTATCCTTGGTTGACCCAATAGACCCCAAAGAAAAACGAGAAGATCACTCATCTTCTTTCCAATGGTGAGTCTTCTCTTGACATATAATTATATCCACTGTCTCTAATTGAGAATTATACTAAAACAAACACCAAGATATATAGGTAGTGCTCGTAGATATACTCTGCAAGTGGATGTGCACAACCTTGTCTTATGATAACACGAGTTTGTATGTCATTAGACATCTTTTATGATAGTGGCAAAACACCCTTCCAAAGTTGAGTTCACCTCACCCTATTCGGTTCACCAAAATTAAATATCAAATGACGTATATAATACGACACACTTATCTAAAGTCTCAATAAAATTATTTTCATACTATTTAGGGAGAACCTCAACAACTATAGACCACCATTCTATTCCTGTTATCCCCCGCTCGACCCAGCTACACTTTTATTACCTGAAAGGAATTATGAAGTAAAAGGGTGAGCACAACTAGCTCAGTAAAGAATATCATGACTAAAGATAATTAAATTATCAATAGCCTTCATCCGTAATAAATCATAGATTTAGAACATATGGTAGATGATAAAAATTTTCAACCATAGTTGCAGCGGAACGAGCAATCCATTAGAAGAGTCAAATAGACTATAAAATCTATTATATTCTCCATGTTAAAAGTCCACCAACAATGTTTTATCCCTGTAACATCAATCAATAATTCCTGTCCACAATCACATTTATAACTCATAATCGTAATTGTAGTTCTAAATTCCTTTTCTCATCCAGGACAAAGATAATTTTTATCACATGAAACATCAAGATCATGGTTATACCAAATCATAGTTCATGTTCATAATCATACTAAAATTTATCTTTGCACTACGGGCCAAAGATATTCATCAACAAGTCATCTTTGCACTACAGGCCAAAGATATTCAACAATAGGTCATCTTTGCATTATAAGCCAAAGATATTCATCAACAAATCCTCTTTGCACTACAGGCCTAGGATATTCAACAACAAGTCATCTTTGCATTACGAGCCCAAGATATTCATCAATAATTCATCTTTGCACTACAGGCTAAAGATATTCATTATCATTTCATCTTTGCACTACAGGCAAAAGATATTCAACAACAGGATTATACAGTTAAAGATAAAGATATTCAATTATAAATTCAATGGTCAGCATTATACCAGTTAACAATTCATCTTTGCACTACTGGTCAAAGAGAACCCATAGTCACGATCATACCAATAATCTACCCATCTTTACACTCAAGTGAAAGAGAAATTCAACATCAGGGTTATAAAAATGTTATATATGATAATAAAAACAATATGATCAACAACTACATTTATTTTCAAGATCAACAATCATAAATCAACGATAATTTGGTCAGAAAAAGAAACCAATTTTTTTCGTGAATAATACCGGTGAATAGTAACTCGTGAATAGTAACTCATGAATAGTAACTCGTAAATAGTAACTCATAAATAGTAACTCATGAATAGAACTCCGTATTCGTACATAGTACCGTATACGTAAATAATGTCATATACGTAAATAGTGCCATATACATGAATAGTGTCGTATACGTGAATAGTGCCGTATACGTGAATTGTAACCCCGACTCAAAAAGATAGAAATTCCATAATAAGATCCATACCAATATGTCAGTATAATGATATTGAAAGAATACATCATTATAAAGAAATAACATCCCTTAATATCCCTTACCTCAAAGAGCAGTATTTCTGACTAGATATCGGATATGAGCCTGAAGGTACTTGCACTGATGATAACAACTCACCAAGTAAACTATAAAATATTCACAAAATACGCTTGATAATATAGAGAGAAAAAGAGAGAAAACTTATGAATTCTGGTGTGATTTTCAATTCTAACTTATCCCTCTATTTATAGAAAAATGTTAGCACGCCGAAGAAAACTTAACCTGCTACCTGAGTCGCTTTACCTGCCTACTATTCCACCCACCAAAAATATGCCATCTTCCCCAACAACCAAAGTGGGGCCCACCCATTTCTAGAATTTCCACCAAATCATTTATAAACCTAATTTCTGAATCAGTCGCCTCTTAAAATTCATAACAAATCATTCGTTCATTTTTACGGTTCAAAATTTGTGGACATATACCCACCTTATATATGTATAACATATCCAAAAATTACAAACGATTCAACGGTCAGATTAAAAATTATAACTCACACAATATAACTCAAGAACACTAATTTGATCTTTTAATACCTCCAATCCGACAAAATACTATAAACACCTCAACATTATCTCCTTCATTTAACCACATAAATAAATCCATCATTTATATCCACAGTCAAATAAATATTTCCTTATCATATAAATCAATAATTAATTATTCACAAATAATATTACAGAATCACAGTTATGACAACTAGGCAGTTCCCAGGAAAGAGGGGCCTTTCCGATAAGGATTTCTCCTTATTGGCGCGCAATTAGGTGACCAAACCTCTCATTGACAAGAACTTTCTAGACATTTGCCAATAATGCTGTGAGACCCCAGATTTTATGAATAAATATTTAATTTTCTCAAAATAATTTTTTGAATAATTATGGTGTGGATTTGATATAATGTTATAGTTATGGGTAGTATTTATAAAAAATAGTATGCAAGTTCTCATATTATATTCGATTGGTCGGGAAATATTTTTTTTGTCGGGGAATATCCGTACGACGGTACAATCATTGGTGGACCCTGCAACAAAATTATTGTCGGATGGAGGAAAACGACAAAAATATTTTTATGAGAATAACGGCGGAAGTTTTACCGTTAAAACTGTTGAACTACTCGGTAGTAAAGTACAGTAATACGCGTGGTTGGATAGTAGCACACGGTATTGATTATTGATGTTTACGTGATAAGTCACTCAGTTTTGTTTTATTGGTATTATTAATGTAATAAAACAGAAAAAACTTTTTATATAAATAGAATACTTTTATAAAGTTATTCTATAAATAGAATATATTATATTCTATTATGCATAGTGTCTGTGTAATATTTTGCATAGTAAAATCTTTTTATATAAAACAGAATACTTTTATAAAGTTATTCTATAAATAGATTATATTCTATTCTATTATGCATAGTGTTACATAGTGTCTGCATAGTGTTTTGTATAGTAAAATCTTTTTATATAAAACATAATACTTTTATAAAGTTATCTGTTTTATTAGACAATAATTAGAATATATTATATTTTATTATACATAGTGCCTGCATAGTGTTTGCATAGTAAAATCTTTTATAATTTATTCATTTTATTAGATTATAAATAGAATATATTATATTTTATTTAAAAGATTTTGCTTTAAATATGGACCGTCAGATTAAAGTAAATCAATATGAACCGTTCATGAGTTAGTTATTATGCAGTCCATTTTTTCTATAAATAGAAGGCTCATTCCTTCATTATTTCTTACGAATTCACTGAAACTCTAGAGAGAGAAATTATATAGAAACTATAGAAAAGTATTCTGCTACTTTCCTACTCTTATATTCAGTTTCTTTACGGTAAGGGATATTATTTGTTGTACTCGTAAGTGGTATTATTTCTTTTGTATTCGTGAAGAGAACTTCTGTTATTCCATTATTTATTATTCTGTTGGAATAACCAGTATACGCGGACTACCCTATACTTGGTGACGTTCTTATAATATTTAGCCTTTATTATTATTCTGTTGGAATATCCTGTCTGTGCGTTTTTACGCCGAACCTGATTCCGCCTTTGTTATTATTCTGTTGGAATATCCTGTCTGTGCGTTTACGTCGGACCTGATTCCGTCTTTATTATTATTCTGTTGGAATATCATGTATGTGCGTTTATGCCGGACCTGGTTCCGTCTTTATTATTATGTTAGAACATCCTGTCAGTGCGAATTCCGCCGGGCCTGGTTCCGTTACTTATTATTTTGTTGGAATAACCTGTCTATACGAAGTACCGCATGCATGGTGTTTTATTTTGTTATTCCATTCTTTATTATACTCAGTGGGTTAAAACTTTGACTTCTATACTCCATGAAATTAGTGGAATATCCTTGATATTTGCGCTTCATCCAGTATCTTTTCATGGAAATATTCTTCTGAGCATTCTTGAATTTTATTCTACAAAGCAGTATCATGTTGACAATTTGGACGTTATCAGTTCCTAGATAAATTAATTCTTGAACTTGTTTTATTGAATTCTTATATCATTGTCATCATCCTCATGTTTATATTTTGTTGAAAGTCATCTGTGGCCAGTAGTGTATAGATGGACTTAGTATGATTATGCCCAGGGATTATTCGGTGTAATCATAACCGTAATGTTACAAATGATGTGGAAAAAAATCCTCATTGGCCCATAGTGCATTGATGGACAGTTTTTGGTATGATTATGGCTATAAATTCTCTTTTGTCGTAGTGCAAAGATGAATTGTTTTATGGCATGATCAGGACCGTTGATGAAAACATGATTATCTTAAGCCGTAGTGCATGGATAATTCGTGGTCGTGATACTAAAGAATATCCTTGGCCATAGTGCAGGGGTGATTCGATGATGTGGATTATTTATTAAGCTGAGTCCCAGTGATAAAAGTGATGAAAAACCTTTTAAATCATAGAAGATAATAGATTTTATTCCCTACTTGACACTTCTAATGGATTGCTTATTCCGTTGCAGTTAAACTTGATAGTTATTATATTTTATCAATTTAACACTGTTGAAGGCTAACGATAAATTATTCTGCATTATCTTAGTCATAATATTTCTTACTAGGCTAGTTGAGCTCACCCTTTCTTTCACTGTTCTCTTCAGGAAATGAGAACGTAGCTGGACTAGTCGGGGAACAGAGTGATGATCCTAGATGGTGCATTAGTAGTCCTCACTATTCTGTGAAATAGTGTGATAATCATTGTAATGAAGACTACTTTTGAGTTTGTATACTCTCTAGTAGATAATATTTGTATTCAAACTCACAGTTTATGTTTTGTCATATTGTACACGATAGTTGTATTATTAAGTTGTATTTGCATTCTGTACCATGTATCTGGCGACTCAAGATGGGTGATGTATACCTAATTTTGGGGGCGTCACAAATGCTATCTCATAATATTATTCAAATAATATGAATTATTGATCTGATAATGGGAAATATTGTGCAGTGACAATTATTGAAACCACAATAATATAAAATATCAACGTAGCAATTATTAAATCCATAAAATAAAATATTGAACAGTAACTACTGTTACAATTATTGAGTAGTGCCTTCTTACGTAAGGATCAATAATTCAATAATACTGTGCAATACCGTGTGCTACTGTGCAATCACGCGTATTACCGTATTTTAACCACCGGGTATTCCAACAGTCTTAACGGCAACAACTACGCTGTTATTTATAAAAACTCAAAATTTGTCATTTTCTTCATCCGACAGTTGTTAAAACCCCAATTTTTTTTAATAAAGATGAATTTTCTATTAATTTTGAATATTATGGAGTGAAATTGATATAATAGTTGTGGGTAATATTTATAATTTTGCAAAGTACGCAAGTTGTTATATAATATTCGATTGGTCGGGGAATATTCATTTTAACAGGGAATATTAGTACAACGACACAATCATTGGTGGACCCCACAACGGAACTATTGTCGGATTTAGAAAATGACAAAAATACTTTATGAAAATAACGGCGGAAGTTTTACCTTTAACTGTTGAAACATCCGGTGTTAAAAGTACAGTAATACACGTGGTTGCATAGTATTACACGGTATTGATTATTGATGCCTACGTGATAAGTCAATCAGTTTTGTTGGTATTATTAATGTAATAATACAAAAAATCTTTTTATATAAAACAGAATACTTTTATAAAGTTATTCTATAAATAGAATATATTATATTCTATTATACATAGTGTTGCATAGTATCAGCATAGTGTTTTGCATAGTAAAAACTTTTTATATAAAACAGAATACTTTTATAAAGCTATCTGTTTTATTAGACAATAATTAAAATATATTATATTTATTATGCATAGTGTTTGCATAGTGCCTGCATAGTATTTACATAGTAAAATCTTTTTATAAAGTTATTTGTTTTATTAGATTATAAATAGAATATATTATATTTTATTTAAAAGATTTTGCTTTAAATATGGACCGTCAGATTAAAGTAAGTCAATCTGGACCGTTCATGGATTAATTACTATACATTCCATTTTCCTATAAATAGAAGCTCATTCCTTCATTATTTTCTTACGAATTCACTGAAGTCTAGAGAGAGAAACTATAGAGAGAGACTATAGAGAGATAGAAGAAAAGTATTCTGCTACTTAACTACTTTTATATTCAGTTTCTTTTACGGTAAGGGGTTTTATTCTTTCTTATTCATGAAAAGAACTGTTGTTATTCCATTGCTTATTATTCTGTTGGAATAACCTGTATACGCGGTCTACCCTATATTTGGTGACATTCTTCTATTACTCCGTCTTTACTATTCTGTTGGAATACCCTGTCTGTGCGTTTTACGCCGGACCTAATTTCGTCTTTATTATTCTGTTGGAATATCATGTCCGTGCGTTTTACGCCGGACCTGGTTCCGTCTTTATTATTATTCTGTTGGAATATCCTGTCTGTGCGTTTTACGCCGGACCTGATTCTGTCCTTATTAGTATTCTGTTGAAATAACCTGTCTATGCGAAGTACAGCATGCATGGAGATTTCTGTTGTTATTCCATTCTTTATTATTCTGTTGGAACATTTTTTCGGTGCGAATTTCGCCTGACCTGGTTCCATTATTTAGTATTTTTTTGGAATAACCTGTCTATGCGAAGTACCGCATGCATGGGGATTTCTTTTGTTATTCCATTCTTTATTATACTCAGTTGGTTAAAGTTTTGACTTCTATACTCCATGAAATTAGTAGAATATCTTTGATATTTGCGCTTCATCCAGTATCTTTTCATAGAAATATTCTTCTGATCATTCTTGAATTTTACTCTACAAAGCAGTATCATGTTGACAATTTGGACATTAGTAGTTCTTGGACAAACTAATTCTTGAACTTATTTTATTGAATTCTTATATCATTGTCATCATCCTCATGTTTATATTATATTGAAAGTCATCTGTGGTCTATAGTGCATAGATGGACTTGGTATGATTATGAACAGGGATTATTCGGTGTAATCATGACCGTAATGTTAAAAATGATGTGGTAAAAGTCCTCATTGGCCCGTGGTGCATTGATGGACAGTTGTTGCCATGATCATGACCATTAATGAATACACAAATATTCTTGGCCCGTAGTGCATGGATAATTGTGGTCGTGATACTAAAGAATATCCTTGGCCGTAGTGCAGGGATGATTCGATAATGTGGAATATTTATTAAGCTAAGTCTCAGCGATAACAGTGATGAAAAACCTTTTTAATCATAAAAGATAGTAGATTTTATTTTCTACTTGACTATTTTAATGGATTGCTTGTTCCGCTGTAGTTAAACTTGATGTCTATTATATTTTATTAGTTTAACATTGTTGGAGACTAATGATAATTTATTTTGCATTATCTTAGTCATAATATTTCTTACTGGGCTAGTTGAGCTCACCCTTTCTTTCACTGTTCTCTTTAGGAAATGAGAATATATCTGGGACGAGTCGGGGAACGGAGTGATGGTCAAGAGGATAGCATTAGTAGTCCTTACTATTCTGTGAAATAGTGTGATAATAATTGTAATGAGGACTCCTTTTGAGTTTGTATAATCTCTAGTAGATAATATTTGTATTCAAACTCACAGTTTATGTTTTGTCGTATTCTACACGACAGTTGTATTAGTAAGTTGTATTTGAATTCGGTACCATGTATCTGGTGACCCAAGATGGGTGATGTATACCTAATTTTGGGGACGTCACAGTTGGTATCAAAGCTTAGGGATATGATCCTTGGCTAAGATATGAAACTAGAACTAGGAGGGGAGAGACGGGGAATTCCTTCGCTAGTAGGACCTACTTAAATTTATTTTGTATTTAAATTGGTTGGTTAGAGTTTAGAGATATTATGTTAAATGTCAATTAACCTTTATTTTGTGGCAGTATCTGAAAATGACATCCGAAAATGTTGAGAATAGCAATGGAGCACAAGAGACCGTTGAGTCTCTACATATCAATAATCAGGAGAATGTGCATCAGGAAGGCGACAATCCTCATGCAAACAACAACACTAACCAAATGATGAATGATGGATTGTTCAGAGGCTTTATGCAATTCATGCAATAGCAGACGAGAGCGGCTCTTGTCCAAAATGTAGGTGGAAACACTGGAAACTCTCGGGCGGTCACCGCTAAACAGTTTAAAGAGCTGGGACCACCGGAGTTTAAGGGAGAGCCAAAACCACTTATGGCGGAAGCATGGATAAAGCAGATCACCAAGATATTTGATGTCTTGGGATGCTCCGAGGAGTAAAAGGTTCCCTTTGCCGCCTTTATATTGCGCGGAGAGGCAGATTACTGGTGGGAATCGGTAAAAATTACTCAACCTGTCGTACTATACTTTCCCAAAAGTAGTCGTCACATAAAGGAGGTGGAGTTTATCAAATTGGAGCAAAACAATATGCCCATGTCGCAATACGAGGCAAAATTTGCGAAGTTATCCCGGTTTGCGTCCCACTTGGTGGATAATGAAGAGAGAATGGTGTGAATGTTTTTAAGAGGTTTGAAGCTGGAGATACGTCAACATCTTATTTCTCATAAACTGTGTTTGTATCCAGATGTTGTAAATAGGGCTCAGTTGGTGGAGCGCGATAACGAGTCAACGCAACCAAAAGAGAGCAGCCGACAAAATGATAATACCAGTGAGAGCAGTCATCGAAGCAGTGACAACAAGCGTGGAGGGAATCAATAGGCCAGAAATGCGAGTTCTGGCTTGAGGAAGTAGCATTCCTTGGGCATGTGGTATCAAGTCATGGAATATCTGTTGACCCAGCAAAGATTGAAGCTATTCAAAGCTGGGATCAACCTAAATCAGTGACCGAAGTACGTAGCTTTCTCGGCTTAGCTGGTTATTATCGGAGATTTGTAGAAGGGTTTTCTCGAATCGCTACTCCACTAACTTAGTTGACTCGGAAAGATACAAAGTTCGGTTGGAGCGAGGAATGTGAGAAGAGTTTTCAAGAACTCAAGAGGAGACTCATTTGAGCACTTGTTCTGACAATACCATCTGGTTCGGAGGGATTTGTCATCTACAGTGATGCTTCGGGCAAAGGGTTAGGATGTGTTCTCATGCAACATGGGAAAGTCATAGCATATGCCTTAAGACAACTCAAAGAATATGAGAGGAATTATCCTACTCATGATCTAGAGTTGGCAGTTGTTGTCTTCGTACTAAAGATTTGGAGGCATTACTTGTATGGGGAGAAAGTGGAGATCTTTACGGATTATAAAAGCCTCAAATATTTCGTCACTCAAAAGGAACTTAACATGCGAAAATGACGTTGGCTTGAACTGTTGAAAGATTATGATCATACCATCCAATACCATCCTGGAAAAATGAACGTGGTAGCTGACGCATTGAGTAGAAGATCATATGCGGGTACGAGTGCAATATTGTCTACGCAAAGGCCCATTTTGTATGACTTGTAAAGGATATAGATAGAGATAAAGACTCCAGGGACCCACGTGATGATGGCAAATATACAAGTAGAACCAACTTTAATTGATAAAATTAAAGCTGCTCTCAAGTTACAGATTCGGAGCTGATGCGTATGAGGAAAAAAGTGCAAGAAGGTGCGATGCCGGAAGCAAGAATCGATGAAGAAGGAATACTTCGAGTCAACTCCAGACTTTATGTTCCTAACGACCTTGATTTAAAGTATAAAATCATGATGGAGGCGCATAACACACCGTTTGCAATCCATCTTGGGAGTACCAAAATGTATCATGATATTCGTCATACATTTTGGTGGAGCAATATGAAGAGAGAGATATCACTGTTTATCTCAAGGTGTCTAACGTGTCAACGAGTCAAGGTGGAGCATCAAGTACCAAAAGGTCCATTGCAACCACTTGAAATTCCAGAATAGAAGTGGGAGCAAATTACCATGGATTTCGTTACCGGTCTTCCCAAAGTTTCTCAAGGCATATATGTGATTTAGGTCATTGTTGATAGATTGACCAAGTCTGCCCATTTCTTACCGATACGAGAAACTTATACAATTGAACGTCTTGCTCGTATATACATAAACGAGGTTGTAAGACTGCATGGTATGCCAGTATCCATAGTTTTTGATCGAGACCCAAGATGCACTTCACAATTTTGGGTTAGTTTACAAAAAAATAAGGGCACAGAATTACGATTTAGCTCGGCATATTATCCTCAGACGGACAGACAGTCGGAGAGGACTATTCAAACTCTTGAAGATTTATTAAGACTCTGTGTGTCCTTAACTTCAAGGGAAGTTGGGATAAGTTCTTACCATTGGTGGAGTTTTCCTACAAAAACAGTTATCAAGCAAGTATTGGAATATCATGTCTGTGCGTTTTACGCCGGACCTGGTTCCGTCTTTATTATTATTCTGTTGGAATATCATGTCTGTGCATTTTACGTCGGACCTGATTTCGTAAGCATCAGGTCCGGCGTAAGCAATAATTGAGTATAACTGAGTGACTTCTCACGTAAGCATCAATAATCAATACAGTGTGCTACTATGCAACCACGCGTATTACTATACTTTTACTATCGGATAGTTCAACAGTTAACGGTAAAACTTTCGCCATTATTTTTATAAAGTATTTTTGTCATTTTCTCAATCCGACAATAATTTCGTTGTGGGGGGTCCACCAATGATTGTGTCATTGTACGAATATTCCCTGTTAAAAAAAATATTCCCCGACCAATCGAATATTATATAACAACTTGCGTACTTTGAAAAATTTGTAAAAATTACCCACAACTATAACATTATATCAAATCCACACCATAATATTCAAAAATATATTTCGAGAAAATTTAATCTTTATTCAAAAAGTTGGGGTCTTACAATCTCCCCTTCTTATAAAATTTCGTACTCGAAATTAGGGTGCGTATCTGGTATGTCGAAGAGTTGAGGATACTTTGATTTCATTTCAGATTTGAACTCCCAGGTCATTTCCTCAACATCGTGGTTTTTCCACAAAACATTGACTTGAGGAATAACCTTGGAGCGTAGAATATGTTCCTTCTTATCCAAGATTTTAATAGGAACCTCTTATACGTTAAATCTTCCTATATTTCGTTCGGTTCTAACTCAATAATGTGGTTCAGGTATTTCGTATATTTACATAACATGGATATGGGAAAAACGTTATGAACACGAGACATACTTGGCGGTAACGCAAGTCTATAGGCCATAGTTCCTACTCGATCGAGGATTAAAAATGGGGCAATGAATCGAGGATTGAGCTTTCCTCTCTTTCCAAATCTTGTAACTCCTTTCAATGGAGCAACACGTAACAACACATGATCTCCAATATCGAATTCTACGTCCTTTCGATGAAGATCAGCATAACTCTTTTGTCGATCTTGTGAGATTTTTATACGTTGTCGGATCATTTGAATCTTTTTCGTAGTCATACGTACTAACTCTAGTCCCAACAACGTTGCTTCACCCACCTCATCCCAGCATACTGGAGAATGACACTGTCTTTCATACAACGCCTCGAATGGAGCCATGCCAATACTTGTTTGATAACTATTGTTGTAGGAAAACTCCACCAATGGTAAGAACTTGTCCCAACTTCCCTTGAAGTCAAGGACATAGAGTCTTAATAGATCTTCAAGAGTTTGAATTGTCCTCTCCGACTGCCCGTCCATCTGAGGATGATATGCCGAGCTAAATCGTAAATTCGTGCCCATAGCTTTTTGCAAACTAACCTGAAATCTTGAAGTGAATCTTGGGTCTCGATCAGAAACTATGGATACTGGCATACCATGCAATCTTACAACCTCGTTTATATACATACGAGCAAGACGTTCAAGTGTATAAGTTTCTCGTATCGGTAAAAAATGAGCATACTTGGTCAATCTATCAACAATGACCCAAATCGCATCTATGCCTTGAGAAACTTTGGGAAGACCAGTAACGAAATCCATGGTAATGTGCTCCCACTTCCATTCTGGAATTTCAAGTGGTTGCAATGGACCTTTTGGTACTTGATGCTTTGCTTTAACTCGTTGACAAATTAGACACCTTGAGATAAATAACGCTATCTCTCTCTTCATATTGCTCCACCAAAATGTATGACAAAGATCATGATACATTTTGGTACTCCCAAGATGGATTACAAACGGTGTGTTGTGCGCCTCCATCATGATTTTATACTTTAAATCAGGGTCATTAGGAACACAAAGTTTGGAGTTGACTCGAAGTATTCCTTCTTCATCAATTCTTGCTTTCGGCATAGCACCTTCTTGCACTTTCTTCCTCATACGCATCAGCTCCGGATCTGTAACTTGAGCAACTTTAACTTTATCAATCAAAGTCGGTTCTACTCATATATTTGCCATCATCACATGAGTCCCTGGAGTCTTTAACTCTATCTCCATCCTTTGTAAGTCACATAAAATGGGCTTTTGCGTTGTGAATATTGCACTTGTACCCGTATATGATCTTCTACTCAATGCGTCCGCTACCACGTTCGCTTTTCCAGGATGGTATTGGAATGGTATGATCATAATCTTTCAATAATTCAAGCCAACGTCGTTTTCGCAAGTTGATTTCCTTTTGAGTGAAGAAATATTTGAGGCTTTTATGATCCGTAAAGATCTCCACTTTCTCTCCATACAAGTAATGCCTCCAAATTTTAAGTGCGAAGACAACAGCTGCCAACTCTAGATCATGAATAGGATAATTCCTCTCATATTCTTTTAGTTGTCTTGAGGCATAGGCTATTACTTTCCCATGTTGCATGAGAACACATCCTAACCCTTTACCAGAAGCATCACTGTAGACAACAAATCCCTCCGAACCAGATGGTATTGTCAGAACAGGTGCTAAAATGAGTCTCATTTTGAGTTCTTAAAAACTCTTCTCACATTTTTCGTTCCAACCAAACTTTGTATCTTTTCGAGTCAGCTGAGTTAATGGAGTAGCGATTCGAGAAAATCCTTCAACGAATCTCCGATAATAACCAGCTAAACCGAGAAAGCTACGTACTTCGATCACAGATTTGGGTTGCTCCCAGCTTTTAATAGCTTCAATCTTTGCCGGGTCAACGGATATTCCATGACTTGATACTACGTGCCCAAGAAATGCTACTTCCTCAAGCCAGAACTCACATTTCTTTAACTTGGCATAAAGCTTATATTCACGAAGCTTTTGGAGTATCAGCCTCAAGTGTTGCTTATGATCTTCATGGCTTTTGGAATAAATAAGGATGTCATCAATAAAGACGACCACAAAGTGATCCAAATATTCCTTGAATACTCGGTTCATCATATCCATGAAGGCAGCAGGAGCATTAGTCAATCTAAAAGACATGACTAAGAATTCATAATGCCCGTACCGATTTCTAAAGGTAGTCTTTGGAATATCCTCAGTTTTAACCTTCAGCTGATGATATCCAGAACGAATATCGATCTTTGAAAAAAATTGTGCTCCTTGTAACTGATCAAACAAGTCATCAATACGTGGTAATGGGTACCTATTTTTGATGGTGACATGATTCAACTCCCAATAATCAATACAAAATCGCATACTCCCATCTTTTTTCTTCACGAATAGAACAAGAGCACCCCAAGGAGACGTACTAGGATGAATGAAACCAATGTCTAATAATTCCTGCAATTGGATCTTTAACTCCTGAAGTTCAATAGGAGCCATTCGATATGGGGCTTTGGAAATGAGTTTTGTACCGGGTTCAAGGTCGATACAAAATTCAACTTCATGCTCTGGGGGTAGGCCAGGAAGTTCTTCAGGGAATACGTCAGGAAATTTATTAACAGTAGAAATATCCTTCAAATCTGACGTATTTTTGTTTAAATCCGTGACATGAGCTAAGAAAGCTTGACATCCTATTTTTCCATAAACAAATATCTTTATGGCTTGAGATGACCGTGATTGATTTTAATGGTTTGGTCGCTTGAATTCGCATAATCGGTTTATTAGGAATATGAAAGCTAACAACCTTACGAAAACAATTAATTTTAGCCTGATGAGTATTTAACCAATCAATCACTAGAATCACGTCAAATGTAAGTATTTTTAAGGAGATAAGATCGACAGGTAACGTGCGGTTACCGATTTGAATCAAACAAGACTTATAAACAATGGATGTAATGAAGGTTTCTCCTAATGGAGTTTCAACAGATAAGTCAAAGTCTAATTTCTCCGGAGTCAAATTTAAATGTTGAGCGCAAGTAGGAGAAATAAAAGAATGGGTAGAACCGGTATCAAATAAGATATAGACTTCACTAGAGTTTATTATAAGCTTACCCGTGATAACCTCGTTCGGGTTCCTTGCTTTCTAGGAGGTCACAACAAATGCTCTCCCTTGCACTACCGACTTTGACTTTTCTGGGACGGCCTTTGGTGTCTCCATCCTAGCTGAATTTGTCTTCGGTGAACGACAATATCGAGTTAAGTGACCTTCTCTTCCATAATTATAACATGCTTTGGACGGCATCGCGCAGTTTGGACTGATGTATCCCTCCCCTCCTCATTTGAAGCATATGATAGGTGGTCGTTCTTCTTCATTAACAACAGGTGCTGGTGCTGACGCCTTTCCATCATTGTTGAATCTTTTTTTCTTGAAATGTCCATTTTTATTGTCTTGGCTATGATTACCACCGAAGTGGTTACCATTTCTGGCATGTTGATTCCCTCCACGTTTGTTGTCACCGCTTCGATGACTGTTACCATTGGTATTTTCATCCTGCCGGCTGCTTTCTCTTGGTTGCGTTGACTCGTTATCGTGCTCCAACAACTAAGCCCTATTTATAACATCTAAATACAAACACAGTTTATGAGAAATAAGATATTGTCATATCTCCGGTTTCAAACCTCTTAAAAACATTTGGGTTATTTGCTCCTCATTATCAACCAAATGGGATGCAAACCGGGATAACTCCGCAAATTTACCCTCGTATTGCGACACGGTCATATTGTTTTGTTCCAACTTGATAAACTCCACCTCCTTCATGTGATGAATACTTTCGGGAAAGTACTTGTCGTTGAACAGCTCTTGGAACTTCTCCCAAGACATCTTGAGTGCGTTAGGCTGGGTACGTTTTACAGATTCCCACCAGTAATCTGCCTCTTCACGCAACATAAAGGTGGCGAAGGGAACCTTTTGTTCATCGGAGCATCCCAAGACATCAAATATCTTGGTTATCTATTTTATCCATGCTTCTGCCTTAAGTGGTTTTGGCTTTCCAATAAACTCCGGTGGTCCCAGCTCCTTAAACTGTTTGGTGGTGACCGTCCGAGAGTTGCCAGTGTTTCCACCTGCATTTTGGACAGGAGCCTCTCTTGCCTGATATTGCATGAATTGCATGAAGCCTCAGAACATTCCATAGTTCATCATTTGGTCAGTGTTGTTTTTTGCATGAGGATTGTCGCCTTCTTGATGGACATTGTCCTGGTTATTGATCTGTGGAGACTCAACGATCTCCTGTGCTCCATTGATGTTCTCAACATTCTCGGATGCCATTTTCAAATACTGCCACAAAACAAGGGTTAATTGACATAAAACATATTATCCCTACACTCTGACTGACCAATTAAATACCAAATAAACTTAGGTAGGTCATAGTAGCGAAGAATTCCCCATCTCTCCCCTCCTAGTTCTAGTCTCACATCTTAGCCAGGGATCATATCTCTAAGCTTTGATACCAACTGTGACGCCCCCAAATTAGGTATACATCACCTATTCTGAGTCATCAAATACATGGTACAAAATACAAATACAACTTAATTATAAAACTGTCGTGTAAATTACGACAAAACATAAGCTGTGAGTTTTAATACAAATATTGTCGTCTAGACAATATACAAACTCAAATTCAATATTATTACATTTATTTTCCACTATTTCACTGAATAGTGAGGACTACTAATGCTATCATCTGGTCCGTCACTCTGTTCCCTGACTAGTCCCTGCTACGTTCTCATTTTCTGAAAAAAACAATAAAAGTAAAAGGGTGATCTCAACTAGCCCAGTATGAAATATTATGACTAAGATAATGCATAATATATTATCGTTAGCCTTCAACAGTGTTAAACTGATACAATATAACAACCATCAAGTTTAACTACAGCGGAACAAGGAATCCATTAAAAGAGTCAAGTAGAGAATAAAATCTACTATCTTTTATGATTTAGAAGGTTTTTCATCACTTTTATCGCTGGGACTCAGCTTAATAAATAATCCACATCACCGAATCACCCCTGCACTACGGCCAAGAATATTCTTTAGTATCACGACCACAATTATCCATGCACTACGGGCCAAGAATATTTGTGTATTCAATAATGGTCATGATCATGCCAACAACTGTCCATCAATGCACTACGGGCCAATGAGGACTTTTACCACATCATTTGTAACATTACGGTCATGATTACACCAAATAATCCCTGGTCATAATCATACCAAGTCCATCTATGCACTATAGGCCACAGATGACTTTCAACAAAATATAAACATGAGGATGATGACAATGATATAAGAATTCAATGAAACAAGTTCAAGAATTATTTTATCCAGGATCTAATAACGTCCAAATTGTCAACATGTAGCTTTGTAGAGTAAAATTCAAGAATGCTCAGAAGAATATTTCCATAAAAAGATACTGGATGAAGCGCAAATATCAAGGATATTCCACTAATTTCATGGAATATAGAAGTCAAAACTTTAACCAAATGAGTATAATAAGAAATGGAATAACAAAAGAAATCACCAGGCATGCGATAGACCGCACAGGCAGGTTATTCCAGCAGAATAATAAATAACGGAATCAGGTCCGGCGTAAAATGCACAGACAGGATATTCTAACAGAATAATAAAGACGGAATCAAGTCCGACGTAAAATGCACAGACAGGATATTCCAACAGAATAATAAAGACGGAATCAGGTCCGACATAGAACGCACAGACAGGATATTCCAACAGAATAATAAAGATGAAATCAGGTCCGGCGTAAAACGCACAGACAGGATGTTCCAACATAATGATAATGAATGGAACAACAGAAGAATTTCATCAAGTATAGGCTAGCCCGCGTATACAGTTTATTCCAACAGTATAATGAAGAATGGAATAACAGAAGTTCTCTTCATAGATAAGAAAAAAATAATACTCCCTACCTTAGAAAAATTGGATACTGGAATAGTGAGGTAGCAGACTTCTCTTCTTCTTTCTATAATTTCTCTCTATAATAATCACTCTAAAGCTTTTGTGAATTGGTGAGAAATGAAGGAAGAATGCGCTTCTATTTATAGAAAAATATTGTTTCGATAATTGCACGTTTTGGGGCTCAAAAAATTACAGTACAATACCTCCAACTTTTCCTTTATTTTTAATTTAGTCATGGAAGTATTATCAAACTTGCACCACCTCCCCTAATAGTAAATAATGTGACTCAATAGTAAATTTTATGAATCAATAGTTCTAGACATGTGAAAATACGAATTACAGTATAGTACCTCCATCTATACCTCCATTTTTAACTTAGTCATGCAAGTATTATCAATCTTGCACCAACTCCCCTAATAGTAATAAGAATGTGAAATAATAGTATACACATGTGAACAAATAGTTATAATCATGTGAAATAATCACAATCAATTGCTCATTTATCCGGTTAGATACCCGATTAGTCAATATAATAGTATACACATGTGAACAAATAGTTATAATCAATCATTTGTCGATTTTCACTAACACAAATAATTCCAACACAATGAAACTATTTTTATCAAAAATATAAATTTTTAAATTTCAAAGTTTGACTTTTCCCAAAAAAGTCAACTGTTGACTTTTTGACCAAATAGTGAATTCCGAAAAATTGTGTTTATAGACTATTTTTATTAATTTCATCGTTCCGGACTCAAATATCACATTCGCGTCTCCAAATTCAACTCTGAACACAACTTCAATTCTAATAACATTCATCATTAATATTATAACTCGCAATATTTATCAACTAGGTCGTTCCCAGGAAATAGGGTGCTTTCTAATAAGGATTTCTCCCTATTGGCGTGCAATTAGGTGACCAAACCTATCCTTGACAGAACTTTTAGACATTGTAAATATTGCAATTTAATAATATGAATAACTTTGTCGTCTCAATTATTGATTTAATAAAATAACATATTATGCAGATGATACTATGACAATAATCGAATCAATAATATGAGAGATATGATGCAACAATTACTGTAGCAATAATTGAGTATAACTGAGTGACTTCTCACGTAAGCATCAATAATCAATACCGTGTGCTACTATACAACCATGCGTATTACTGTACTTTTACTACCGGGTAGTTCAACAGTTAACGGTAAAACTTCCGTCGTTATTTTCATAAAGTATTTTTGTCGTTTTCTCAATCCGACAATAATTCCGTTGTTGGGGGTCCACCAATGATTATGCCGTTGTACGAATATTTCTTGTTAAAACGAATATTTCCCGACCAATTGAATATTATATAACAACTTGCATACTTTTCAAAATTTGTAAATATTACCCACAACTACAACATTATATCAAATCCACACCATAATATTCAAAAATATATTTCGAGAAAATTTAATCTTTATTCAAAAAGTTGGGATCTTACACTATTAATCGACCAGGTCGTTCCCAAGAAAGAGGGGATTTCGAATAACGATTTCTCCCTATTAGCGCGCAATTAGGTGACCAAACCCCTCCTTGGCAGAACTTCTAGATATCGTTAATACTGCAAATAATAATATTAATAACTTTGTTATCTTAATTATTGATTTAATAATATATAAAAATATCGACAATAATTGAATCAAAACTAAGTGACTTCTCACGTAAGCATCAATAATCAATGTCGTGTGCTACTATGAAACTACGCGTATTACTGTACTTTTAACACCGGGTGTTTCAACAGTTAACGGTAAAACTTCCGCCGTTATTTTTATAAAGTATTTTGTTATTTTCTCAATCCGATAATAATTCTGTTGGGGGGTCCACTAATGATTGTACCGTTGTACGAATATTTTCTATTAAAACGAATATTCCCCGACCAATCGAATATTATATAACAACTTGCATACTTTGCAAAATTTATAAATATTACCCACAACTATAACATTATATCAAATGTACTCCATAATATTCTAAAATTATATTTATAGAAAATTCATCTTTATTTATAAAAGTTGGGGTCTTACAAATGTAATACATTTTTTGGTTACTGTACTAGGGTTCGATTTTTATTGTGGTTATTGAAAATTTTTTTGTTACAATTAAATAACTGTACTCTCAAAAATTATAAAATGGTCATTACTTAAAAATTATTGTTATTTAGAAATTATTATTATTTAAAAATATTGAAAGTCAATGTAGAAATTATTATTATTTCAAAATTATTATTATTACTATTATTATTATTTTGAAATTATTATTATTATTATTATTATTTAAAGATAATAAATTTTACTACTCCACGTTATTTAAAGGGGATAATACACTTTTTGGTTACTGTACTAGGGTTCAAATATAATTAATTTTATAAAATTAAAAATTTTATAAAATTAATTTTTATTACTATTATTTAAAAATTATTATTATTATTATTATTTTGAAATTATTATTAATACTATTATTATTATTATTAAAAATTGTTATTAATATTTTAAAATTATTGTTATACAACACTATTAATTTTACTCCGAAGTTCTACATATTATTATTAATTATAGTATTTTATTATTATTATTATTTTAAAACTATTATTATTAATAGTATTTTATTATTATTAATAGTATTTGTGAGACCCCAACTTTTTGAATAAAGATGAATTTTCTATAATTATTATTTTTGAATATTATGGAATAAATTTGATATAATGTTATAATTATGGGTAATATGTATAAATTTTGCAAAGTACGCAAGTTGTTATATAATATTTGATTGGTCGGGGAATATTCGTTTTAACAGGGAATATTCGTACAACGGCAAAATCATTGGTGGACCCCACAACGAAATTATTGTCAGATTTAGAAAACAACAAAAATACTTTATGAAAATAACGGCAGAAATTTTACCGTTAACTATTTAAACACCCGATGTTAAAAAGTACATTCATACGCGTAGTTACACAGTAGCACACGGTATTGATTATTGATGCTTACGTGAGAAGTCACTCAGTTTTGTTCAATTATTGATATAGTAATTATTGCATAGTATCTCACGTTATTTGATTCAATTATTGTCGATATTTTTATATATTATTAAATCAATAATTGAGACGACAAAGTTATTAATATTATTATTTTCAATATTAACGATGTCTAGAAGTTCTATCAAGGAGAGGTTTGGTCACCTAATTGCGCGTCAATAGGAAGAAATCCTTATTGAAAAGCCCCATCTTTTCTGTGAACGACCTGGTCGATTAATATTGTGAATTATAATAAAGGTGATAAATATTGTTAAAATTATTAATGTGATTTTTATGAGGTATTTTATATATTTATATATGTTAGTGGATTATGGTGGAGTATTGAAATGATGAGGGAAGTGTTTGTTTTATTATATATATATATATATATATATATATATATATATATATATATAATACACCCTTTTTCCACCATTAATATATATCCACTACCAATTTTTTTCTCCACTTCCGACACACACACACACTAACTAAATAACATATATATATATATATATATATATATATATATATATATATATATATATATATATATATACTTTATAGCATGTGTGATATATAAATATATAAATATTATATTCTTGCTTTGTTCCTATTGGTTGGGTGATTGAAAATATGCATCAGTGAATTACAAAATGTTCTCATCCCTGATTGCATAATTATTTCATCTATGATATTTTCCTTACACAGTGCCCTTCCATTCTCCTATAAATAGGATGCTTAGTTAGAATTGAATACCACACCAAAAATTCAAAGAAATTCTTCTTCTATAATCTTGAGCGTATTTTAGAGTTTTAGAAAGCTTTGAGCGTAGGAAGTTTTCTTCAATAATAACATCGCCCTACCAGTCGGAATACTCTTCTTTTAAGGTAGGAAATATTATTTGTTTTACCCGTAAGGGGTATTATTTCTTTTGTATTCATGAAGATAACTTCTGTTATTCCATTCTTTATTATTCTGCTGGAATAACCAGTATTCGCGGACTACCCTATACCTGGTGACATTCTTCTATTATTCCGTATTTTTTTATTATTCTGTTGGAATATCATGTCTGTGTGTTTTACGCCGGACCTGGTACCAGTATTTATTATTCTGTTGGAATATCCTGTCTGTGCGTTTTACGCCGGACCTGGTTCCGTTATTTATTATTCTGTTGGAATAACATGCTTGCGCGGTCTATCGCATGCATGGTGATTTCTTTTGTTATTATATTCTTTATTATACTCAGTTGATTAAAACTTTGACTTCTATACTCCATGAAATTAGTAAAATATCCTTAATATTTGCGCTTCATCCAGTATCTTTTTATGGAAATATTCTTCTGAGCATTCTTGAATTTTACTCTATAAAGCAGTATCATGTTGACAATTTGGACGTTATCAGTTCCTAGATAAATTAATTCTTGAACTTGTTTTATTGAATTCTTATATCATTGTCATCATCCTCATGTTTATATTTTGTTGAAAGTCATCTGTGGCCTGTAGTGCATAGATGGACTTGGTATGATTATGACCAGAGATTATTCGGTGTAATCATGACTGTAACGTTACAAATGATGTGGTAAAAGTTCTCATTGGCCCGTAGTGCATTGATGGACAGTTGTTGGCATGATCATGACCATTAATGAATACATGAATGTCCTTGGCCCGTAGTGCATGGATAATTTATGGTCATGATACTAAAGAATATCCTTGGCCGTAGTGCAGGGGTGATTCGATGATGTGAATTATTTATTAAGCTGAGTCCCAGCGATAAAAGTGATGAAAAACATTTTAAATCATAGAAGATAGTAAATTTTATTCACTACTTGACTCTTCTAATGGATTGCTTGTTCCGCTGCAGTTAAACTTGATAGTTATTATATTTTATCAGTTTAATACTGTTGAAGGCTAACGATAAATTATTCTGCATTATCTTAGTCATAATATTTCTTACTGGGCTAGTTGAGCTCACCCTTTCTTTCACTGTTCTCTTCAGGAAATGAGAACGTAGCTGGGACTAGTCGGGGAACAGAGTGATGGTACTAGATGGTGCATTCGTAGTCTTCACTATTCTGTGAAATAGTGTGATAATAATTATAATGAGGACTCCTTTTGAGTTTGTATACTCTCTAGTAGACAATATTTGTATTCAAACTCACTTTTATGTTTTGTCGTATTGTACACGACAATTGTAATATTAAGTTGTATTTGAATTCTGTACCATGTATCTGGCGACTCGAGATGGGTGATGTATACCTAATTTTGGGGGCGTCACAGTTGGTATCAAAGTTTAGGGATATGATCCCTGGCTAAGATGTGAGAATAGAACTAGGAGGGGAGAGACGGGGAATTCCTTTGCTAGTATGACCTACCTAAGTTTTTTTTTTTATCTATTTAGTCGGTCAGAATATAGGGATAATATGTTATATGTTAATTAACCTTTTATTTTGTGGCAGTATCTGAAATTGACATCTGAGAATGTTGAGAATAGCAATGTAGCACAGGCGACCGTTGATTCACCACATATAATTAATCAGGATAATGTGCATCAGGAAGGCGATAATCCTCATGCAAACAACAACACTGACCAAATGATGAATGATCGAATGTTCAGAGACTTTATGCAATTCATGCAACAGCAGGCGAGAGTGGTTCCTATCCAAAATGTAGGTGGAAACACTGGAAACTCTCGGACGGTCACCGCTAAATAGTTCAAGGAGCTGGGACCACCAGAGTTTATTGGAAAGCCAAAACAACTTAAGGCGGAAGCATGGATAAAGCAGATCACCAAGATATTTGATGTCTTGGGATGCTCCGAGGAGCAAAAGGTTCACTTTGCCGCCTTTATGTTGCGAGGAGAGGCAGATTACTGGTGGGAATCGGTAAAGCGTACTCAACCTGCCGCACTGAAGATGTCTTGGGAGAAGTTTCAAGAACTATTCAACGACAAGTACTTTTCCGAAAACATTCATCACATAAAAGAGGTAGAATTCATCAAGTTGGAGCAAAATAATATGATCATGTTGCAGTACGAAACGAAGTTTGCCGAGTTGTCTCGATTTACGTCCCACTTGATGGATAATGAAGAGAGAATGACGCAAATGTTTTTAAGAGGTTTGAAGCCGGTGATACGTCAACATCTTATTTCTCATAAACTGTGTTTGTATTCAGATGTTGTAAATAGGGCTCAGTTAGTGTAGCGCGATAACGAGTCAACGCAACCAAAAAAGAGCAGCCGGCAAAATGATAATACCAATGAGAGCAATCATCGAAGTGGTGACAACAAGCGTGGAGGGAATCAACAGGCCAGAAGTGGTAACCACTTCGGTGGTAATTAGGGTCAAAACAATAAGAATGGACATTTCAAGAAGAGGAGATTCAACAATGATGGAAGGACGTCAGCACCAGCACCCGTTGTTAAGGAAGGAGAACAACCACCTATCATATGTTTCAAATGCGGAGGGGAGGGACATATCAGTCCAAACTGCGTGATGCCGTCCAAAACATGTTATAATTATGAAAGAGAAGGTCACTTAGCCCGATTTTGTCATTCACCGAAGACAAGTTCAGCCAAGATGGAAGCACCAAAGGCCGTCCTAGAAAATTCAAAGTCGGTTGTGCAAAGGAAAACGTTTGTTGTGACCTCCCAGAAAGCAAGGAACCCGAATGAGGTCATCACGGATAAGCTTATCATAAACTCTAGCGAAGTCTATACTTTATTTGATACCGGTTCTACCCATTCTTTTATTTCTCCTACTTGCGCTCAACGATTAAATTTGACTCCGGAAAAATTAGACTTTGACTTATCGGTAAAAACTCTGTTGGGAGAAACTTTCATTACATCAACTGTTTATAAGTCTTGTTTGGTTCAAATCGGTACCTTCACATTACCTGTCGATCTTATTTTATTAAAAATACTTACATTTGATGTGATTCTAGGGATTGATTGGTTAACTATTCATCATGCTAAAATTGATTGTTTTCGTAAGGTTGTTAGCTTTCATATTCCTAATCAACCTATTATGCGAATTCAAGCAACCAAACCATTAAAATCAATCACGGTCATCTCAAGTCATAAAGCTATTCGTTTATTGAAAAACGGATGTCAAGCTTTCTTAGCTCATGTCACAGATCTAAACAAAAATACGTTAGTTTTGAATGATATTTCTATTATTAATAAATTCCCCGACGTATTCCCTGAAGAACTTCCTGGCCTACCCCCAGAGCGTGAAATTGAATTTTGTATCAACCTTGAACCCGGTACAAAACCATTTTCCAAAATCCCATATCGAATGGCTCCTATTGAACTTCAGGAGTTATAGACCTAATTGCAAGAATTTTAAGATATTGGTTTCATTCGTCCTAGTACGTCTCCCTGGGGTGCTCCAGTTCTATTCGTGAAGAAGAAAGATGGGAGTATGCGACTTTGTATTGATTATAGGGAGTTGAATCATGTCACCATCAAAAATAGGTACCCATTGCCATGTATTGATGACCTGTTTGACCAGTTGCAAGGAGCCAAATTCTTTTCAAAGATTGATCTTCGTTCCGGTTATCACCAATTGAAATCAGAACCAATGACATTCCAAAGACGACTTTCAGAACTCGGTACGGGCATTATGAATTCCTAGTCATGTCCTTTTGGATTGACTAATGCTCCTGCTGCCTTCATGGATATGATGAACCGAGTATTCAAGGAATATTTGGATCACTTTGTGGTCGTCTTTATTGATGACATCCTTATTTATTCCAAAAGCCGTGAAGATCATGAGGAACACTTGAGGCTGACACTCCAAAAGCTTCGTGAATACAAGCTTTATGCCAAGTTAAAGAAATGTGAATTCTTGCTTGAGGAAGTAGCATTCCTTGGGCACGTAGTATCAAGTCATGGAATATCTGTTGACCCGGCAAAGATTGAAGTAATTCAAAGCTGGGAGCAACCTAAATCAGTGACCGAGGTACGTAGTTTTCTCGGCTTAGCTGGTTATTATCGGAGATTCGTGGAAGGATTTTCTCGAATAGCTACTCCATTAACTCAGCTGACTCGGAAAGATACAAAGTTCGGTTGGACCGAAGAATGTGAGAATAGTTTTTAAGAACTCAAGAGGAGACTCATTTCAGCACCTGTTCTGACAATACCATCTGGCTCGGAGGGATTTGTCATCTACAGTGATGCTCTGGGAAAAGGGTTGGGATGTGTTCTCATGCAACATGGGAAAGTCATAGCCTATGCCTCAAGACAACTCAAAGAATATGAGAGAAATTATCCTACTCATGATCTAGAGTTAGTAGCTGTTGTTTTCGCACTTAAAATTTGGAGGCATTACTTGTATGGGGAGAAGGTGGAGATCTTTACGGATCTTAAAAGCCTCAAATATTTCTTCAGTCAAAAGTAACTCAACATGCGACAACGACGTTGGCTTGAACTATTGAAAGATTATGATCATACTGTGACGTCCCCAAAATTAGGTATACGTCACCCGTCTTGGGTCGCCACTTACATGGTACATAAATTCAAATACAACTTAATAATACAACTGTCGTGTACAATACGACAAAACATAAACTGTGAGTTTGAATACAAATATTATCTACTAGAGATTATACAAACTCAAAAGGAGTCCTTATTATAATTATTATTACACTATTTCACAGAATAGTGAGGACTACTAATGCTATCATCTGGTCCGTCACTCCATTCCCCGACTAGTCCCTACTACGTTCTCATTTCATAAAGAGAACAATAAAAGTAAAAGGGTGAGCTCAACTAGCGCATTAGGAAATATTATGACTAAGATAATGCAGAATATATTATCGTTAGCCTTCAAAAGTGTTAAACTAATACAATATAACAATCATCAAGTTTAACTGCAGCGGAACAAGCAATCCATTAAAAGAGTCAAGTAGAGAATAAAATCTACTATCTTTTATGATTTAAAAGGTTTTTCATCTCTTTTATCGCTGGGACTCAGCTTAATAAATAATCCACATCATCGAATCACCTCTGCACTACGGCCAAGGATATTCTTTAGTATCACGACCACAATTATCCATGCACTACGGGCCAAGAATATTTGTGTATTCAATAATGGTCATGATCATGCCAACCACTGTCCATCAATGCACTATGGACCAATGAGGACTTTTACCACATCATTTGTAACATTACGGTCATGATTACACCGAATAATCCCTGGTCATAATCATACCAAGTCCATCTATGCACTATATACCACAGATGACTTTCAACAAAATATAAACATGAGGATGATGACAATGATATAAGAATTCAATAAAATAAGTTCAAGAATTATTTTAT
The DNA here is from genome assembly GCA_020205505.1 of Panax japonicus. Taxonomy (NCBI): domain Eukaryota; kingdom Viridiplantae; phylum Streptophyta; class Magnoliopsida; order Apiales; family Araliaceae; genus Panax; species Panax japonicus. Next base: position 12,192,204 of record CM035113.1, read on the forward strand.
CCAGGAACTAATAACGTCCAAATTGTCAACATGATACTTCTTTGTAGAGTAAAATTCAAGAATGCTTAGAAGAATATTTCCATGAAAAGATACTGGATGAAGCGCAAATATCAAGGATATTCCACTAATTTCATGGAGTATAGAAGTCAAAAATTTAACCAACTGAGTATAATAAGGAATGGAATAACAAAATATATCACCAGGCATGCGATAGACCGCACAGGCAGGATATTCCAACAGAATAATAAAGACGGAATCAGGTCTGGCGTAAAATGCACAGACAGTATATTCCAACAGAATAATAAAGACGAAATCAGGTCCGGCGTAAAACGCACAGACAGGATATTCCAGCAGAATAATAAAGAATGGAACAACAAAAGAATTTCACCAAGTATAGGGTAGCCCGCGTATACAGGTTATTCCAACAGACTAATAAAGAATGAAATAACATAAGTTCTCTTCATAGATAAGAAAGAAATAATACTCCCTACCTTTAGAAAAACTAGATACTGGAATAGTGAGGTATCAGACTTCTCTTTTTCTTTTTATAATTTCTCTCTATAATAATCCTCTAAAGCTTTTGTGAATTGGTGAGAAATGAAGGAAGAATGAGCTTCTATTTATAGAAAAATATAGTTTCGATAATTGGACGTTTTGGGGCTCGAAAAATTTCAGTACAATACCTCCAATTTTTCCTTTATTTTTAATTTAGTCATGGAAGTATTATCAAACTTGTACCAACTTCCCTAATAGTAAATAATGTGAATCAATAGTTCAATTATGTGAATCAATAGTATAATCATGTGAAAAATATGAATTACAGTATAGTACCTCCATCTATACCTCCATTTTTAACTTAGTCATGCAAGTATTATCAATCTTGCACCAACTCCCCTAATAGTAAATAATGTGATTCAACAGTACACATATGTGAACAAATAGTTATATAAGCATGTGAATTAGGAGCAATTAATTGCTCATTTATCCGATAAATTACCTGATATATCAATATAACCCCTAGACATCAATTATCATCGGAATAAATGTCAATTTTCACTAACACAAACAATTCCAACATAATGAAACTATTTTTATCAAAAATAAAAATTTTGAAAATTTAAAGTTTGACTTTTCCCTCAAAAGTCAACTGTTGACTTTTTGACCAAATACTGAATTCCGGAAAATTTTGTGTTTATAGACTATTTCTACTAATTTCGTCGTTCCTGGACTCAAATATCACGTCCGCGTCTCCAAATTCAACTCCGAACAACATTCATCATTAATATTATAACTCACAATATTTATCAAACAGGTCGTTCCCAGGAAAGAGGGGGCTTTCCAATAAGGATTTCTCCCTATTGGCGCGCAATTAGGTGACCAAACCTCTCCTTGACAGAACTTCTAGACATTGCAAATATTGAAATTTATAATATGAATAACTTTGTCGTCTCAAGTATTGAATTAATAAAAAAACATTTTACGCAGATGATACTGTGACAATAATTGAATCAATAATATGATAGATATGATGCAGCAATTACTGTAGCAATAATTGAGTATAACTGAGTGACTTCTCACGTAAGCATCAATAATCAATACCGTGTGCTACTATGTAACCACGCGTATTACTGTACTTTTACTATCGGGTAGTTCAACAGTTAACGGTAAAACTTCTGCCATTATTTTCATAAAGTATTTTTGTCATTTTCTCAATCCGACAATAATTCCGTTGTGGGGGTCCACCAATGATTGTGTCATTATACGAATATTCCCTGCTAAAACGAATATTCCCTGACCAATCGAATATTATATAACAACTTGTGTACTTTGCAAAATTTATAAATATTACCCACATCTATAACATTATATCAAATCCACACCATAATATTCAAAAATATATTTCGAGAAAATTTAATCTTTATTCAAAAAGTTGGGGTCTTACAACCTCCCCTTTTTATAAAATTTCATCCTCGAAATTAGGGTGCGTACCTGGTATGTCGAATAGGTGAGGATACTTTGATTTAATTTCAGATTCTAACTCCTAGGTCATTTCCTCAACATCGTGGTTTCTCCACAAAACTTTGACTTGAGGTATAACCTTGGAGCGTAAAATATGTTCCTTCTTATCCAAGATTTTAACAGGAACCTCTTCATACGTTAAATCTTCCTCTATTACGTCCGGTTCTAACTCAATAATGTGGTTCGGATCTTTCACATATTTACGTAACATGGATGTCTGAAAAACGTTATGAACACGAGACATACTTGGCGGTAACGCAAGTCTATAAGCCACAGTTCCTACTCGTTCAAGGATTAAAAATGGGCCAATGAATCGAGGATTGAGCTTTCCTCTCTTTCCAAATCTTGTAACTCCTTTCCATGGAGCAACACGTAACATCACATGATCTCCAATATCAAATTTTGCATCCTTTCGATGAAGATCAACATAACTCTTTTGTCGATCTTGTGAGGTTTTTATACGTTGTCGGATCATTTAAATCTTTTTCGTAGTCATACGTACTAACTCTGGTCCCAACAACGTTGTTTCACCCACCTTATCCCAGCATACTGGAGAACGACATTTTCTTCCATACAACGCCTCAAATGGAGCCATGCCAATACTTGTTTGATAACTATTGTTGTAGGAAAACTCCACCAATGGTAAGAACTTGTCCCAACTTCCCTTGAAGTCAAGGACACAAAGTCTTAATAGATCTTCAAGAGTTTGAATCGTCCACTCCGACTGCCCGTACGTCTGAGGATGATATGCCGAGCTAAATCATAAATTCGTGCCCATAGATTTTTGCAAACTAACCCAAAATCTTGAAGTGAATCTAGGGTCTCGATCAGAAACTATGGATACTGGCATACCATGCAATCTTACAACCTCGTTTATGTACATACGAGCAAGACGTTCAAGTGTATAAGTTTCTCGTATCGGTAAGAAATGAGCAGACTTGGTAAATCTATCAACAATGACCCAAATCGCATCTATGCCTTGAGAAACTTTGGGAAGACCGGTAACGAAATCTATGGTAATGTGCTCCCACTTCCATTCTGGAATTTCAAGTGGTTGCAATAGACCTTTTGGTACTTGATGCTTTGCTTTAACTCGTTGACAAATTAGACACCTTGAGATAAATAGCGTTATCTCTCTCTTCATATTGCTCCACCAAAATGTATGACGAAGATCACGATACATTTTGGTACTCCCAGGATGAATTGCAAACTGGTGTGTTGTGCGCCTCCATCATGATTTTATACTTTAAATTAGGGTCGTTAGGAACACAAAGTCTGGAGTTGACTCAAAGTATTCCTTCTTCATCGATTCTTGCTTCCGGCATAGCACCTTCTTGCACTTTCTTCCTCATACACATCAGCTCCGAATCTGTAACTTGAGCAACTTTAACTTTATCAATTAAAGTCGGTTCTACTCGTATATTCGCCATCATCACATGGGTCCCTGGAGTCTTTAATTCTATCTCCATCCTTTGCAAGTCACACAAAATGGGCTTTTGTGTTGTGAATATTGCACTCGTACCCGCATATGATCTTCTACTCAATGCGCCAGCTACCACGTTCGTTCTTCCAGGATGGTATTGGATGGTATGATCATAATCTTTCAACAGTTCAAGCCAACATCATTGTCGCATGTTGAGTTCCTTTTGAGTGAAGAAATATTTGAGGGTTTTATGATCCGTAAATATCTCCACTTTCTCTCCATACAAGTAATGCCTCCAAATTTTAAGTGCGAAGACAAAAGATGCCAACTCTAGATCTTGAGTAGGATAATTCCTCTCATATTATTTGAGTTGTCTTGAGGCATAGGCTATGACTTTCCCATGTTGCATGAGAACACATCCTAACCCTTTGCCCGAAGCATCACTGTAGATGATAACTCCCTCCGAACTAGATGGTATTGTCAGAACAGGTGCTGAAATGAGTCTCCTTTTGAGTTCTTGAAAACTCTTCTCACATTCCTCGCTCCAACTGAACTTTTTATCTTTTCGAGTCAGCTGAGTTAATGGAGTAGCGATTCGAGAAAATCCTTCCACGAATCTCTGATAATAACCAGCTAAACCGAGAAAGCTACGTACTTCGGTCACTGATTTGGGTTGCTCCCAGCTTTTAATAGCTTCAATCTTTGTCGGGTCAACGGATATTCCATGACTTGATATTACGTGCCCAATGTGAAACCCCAGATTTTATGAATAAAGAATTAATTTTTCTCGAAATAATTTTTTAATATTATGGTGTGAAATTGAGATAATATTATAGTTGTGGGTAGTATTTATAAATTTTGCAAAGTATGCAAGTTGTTATATTATATTCGATTGGTCAGGAAATATTCTTTGTGTCGAAAAATATTCGTACGACGGTACAATTATTGGTGGACCCCACAACAGAATTATTGTGGGATTGAGAAAATGACAAAAATATTTTATTGAAAATAACAGTTGAACTACTGGGTAGTAAAAGTACAGTAATACGCGTTGTTGCATACTAGCACACGGTATTGATTATTGATATTTATGTGAGAAGTCGCTCAGTTTGATTCAATTATTGTCGATTAATAATATGAATTATTATAGCGATGATGACGTTTTGTTTTATTCGTATTATTAACGTAATAAAATAGAAACATCTTTTTATATAAAACAGAATACTTTATTAAAGTTATTATATAAATAGAATATATTATATTTTATTATGCATAGTGTTGCATAGTGTTTTGCATAGTGTTGCATAGTGTTTGCATAGTAAAAATCTTTTTATATAAATAGAATATATTATATTTTATTTAAAAGATTTTTCTTTAAATATGGACCGTCAGATTAAAGTAAATCAATCTGGACCGTTCATGGATTAGTTACTATGCATTCCATTTTCCTATAAATAGAAGCTCATTCCTTCATTATTTTCTTACGAATTCACTGAACTCTAGAGAGAGAAACTATAGAGAGATAGAAGAAAAGCTTTTGCTACTTAACTTTTCTTTTCCTATATCCAGTTTCTGTTACGGTAAGGAGTGTTATTCTTTCTTATTCATGAAGAGAACTGTTGTTATTCCATTTCTTATTATTCTGTTGGAATAACCTGTATACGCGGTCTACCCTATACTTGGTGACATTCTTCTATTATTCTGTTGGAACATCCTGTCTGTGTTTTACACCGGACCTGGTTCCGTCTTTATTATTATTCCGTTGGAACATCCTGTCTGTGTGTTTTACACCGGACCTGGTTCCGTCTTTATTATTATTCCGTTGGAACATCCTGTCTGTGTGTTTTATACTGGACCTGGTTCCGTCTTTATTATTATTCCGTTGGAACATCCTGTCTGTGTGTTTTACACCGGACCTGGTTCCGTCTTTATTATTCTGTTGGAACATCCTGTCGGTGCAAATTTTGCCTGACCTGGTTCCGTTATTATTATTCTGTTGGAATAACCTGTCGATGCGAAGTACCGCATGCATGGTGATTTCTTTTGTTATTCCATTCTTTATTATACTCAGTTGGTTAAAGTTTTGACTTCTATACTCCATAAAATTAGTAGAATATCCTTGATATTTGCGCTTCATCCAGTATCTTTTCATGGAAATATTCTTCTGATCATTCTTGAATTTTACTCTACAAAGCAGTATCATGTGGACAATTTGGACATTAGTAGTTCTTGAACAAATTAATTCTTGAACTTGTTTTATTGAATTCTTATATCATTGTCATCATCCTCATATTTATATTTATTGAAAGTCATCTGTGGCCTGTAATGCATAGATGGACTTGGTATGATTATGACCAGAGATTATTCGGTATAATCATGACCGTAATGTTATAAATGATGTGAAAATTAAAAGTCCTCATTGGCCCGTAGTGCATTGATGGACAGTTTTTGGTATGAGTATGGCTATGGATTCTCTTCGGCCAAGGGAGCAAAGATGAATTGTTTTATGGCATGATCAGGACCGTTGATGAAAACACGATTATCTTTGGCCCGTAGTGCATGGATAATTCGTGGTCGTGATACTAAAGAATATCCTTGGCCTGTAGTGCATGGACGATTTAATGATGTGGATTATTTATTGAGCTGAGTCTCAACGATAAAAGTGATTAAAAACTTTTTAAATCATAAAAGATAGTAGATTCAATTCTCTACTTGACTCTTTTAATGGATTGCTTGTTCCGCTGTAGTTAAACTTGATGTCTATTATATTTTATCAGTTTAACATTGTTGGAGGCTAACGATAATTTATTCTGCATTATCTTAGTCATAATATTTCTTACTGGGCTAGTTGAGCTCACCCTTTCTTTCACTGTTCTCTTCAGGAAATGAGAACATAGCAGGGACTAGTCGGGGAACGGAGTGACGGTCCAGAGGATAGCATTAGTAGTTCTCACTATTCTATGAAATAGTGTGTTAATAATTGTAATGAGGACTCTTTTTGAGTTTGTATAATCTCTAGTAGACAATAATTGTATTCAAACTCACAGTTTTGTTTTGTCGTATTGTACACGACAGTTGTATTAGTAAGTTGTATTTGAATTATGTACCATGTATCTGACGACCCAAGATGGGTGATGTATACCTAATTTTGGGGGCGTCACACCCAAGGAATGTTACTTCCTTAAGCCAGAACTCGCATTTCTTTAACTTGGCATAAAGCTTATATTCACGAAGCTTTTGGAGTATCAGCCTCAAGTGTTGCTCATGATCTTCACGGCTTTTGGAATAAATATGGATGTCATCAATAAAGACGACTATAAAGTGATCCAAATATTCCTTGAATACTCGGTTCATCATATCCATGAAGGCAACAGGAGCATTTGTCAACCCAAAAGACATGACTAAGAATTCATAATGCCCTTACCGAAATCTGAAGGCAGTCTTTGGAATATCCTCAGTTTTAACCTTCAGCTGATGATATCCAGAACGAAGATTGATCTTTGAAAAAAAAATTGCTCCTTGTAACTGATCAAATAGGTCATCAATACGTGGCAATGGGTACCTATTTTTGATGGTGACATGATTCAACTCCCGATAATCAATACAAAGTCGCATACTCCCATTTTTCTTCTTCACGAATAGAACAGTAGCACCCCAAGGAGACGTACTAGGACGAATGAAACCAATGTCTAATAATTCCTGCAATTGGATCTTTAACTCCTGAAGTTCAATAGGAGCCATTCGATATGGGGCTTTGGAAATGGATTTTGTACCGGGTTCAAGGTCGATACAAAATTCAACTTCACGCTCTGGGGGTAGGCCAGGAAATTCTTCAGGGAATACGTCAGGAAATTTATTAACAATAGAAATATCCTTCAAATCTGATGTATTTTTGTTTAAATCCGTGACATGAGCTAAGAAAGCTTAACATCCGTTTTTCAATAAACGAATAGCTTTGTGGCTTGAGATGACCGTAATTGATTTTAATGGTTTGTTCGCTTGAATTCGCATAATAGGTTTATTAGGAACATGAAAGCTAACAACCTTACGAAAATAATCAATTTTAGCATGATGAGTAGTTAACCAATCAATCCGAAGAATCTCGTCAAATGCAAGTATTTTTAAGGAGATAAGATCGACAGGTAACGTGCGGTTACCGATTTGAATCAAACAAGACTTATAAACAGTGGATGTAATGAAGGTTTCTCCTAATAGAGTTTCAACAGATAAGTCAAAGTCTAATTTCTCCGGAGTCAAATTTAAACGTTGAGCGCAAGTAGGAGAAATAAAAGAATGGGTAGAACCGGTATCAAATAAGGTATAAACTTTACTAGAGTTTTTGATAAGCTTACCCGTGATGACCTCGTTCGGGTTCCTTGCTTTCTGGGAGGTCACAACAAACGATCTCCCTTGCACTACCGGCTTTGACTTTTTTGGGACGGCCTTTGGTGCCTCCATCCTAGCTGAACTTGTCTTCGGTGAACGATAAAATCGGGCTAGGTGACCTTCTCTTCCACAATTATAACATGCTTTGGATTTTATTGCGCAGTTTGGACTGATATGTCCCTCCCCTCTGCATTTGAAGCATATTATAGGTGGTCGTTCTCCTTTCTTAACTACAGTTGCTAGTACTGACGTCTTTCCATCATTGTTGAATCTTCTTTTCTTGAAATGTCCATTTTTACTGTCTTGGCCATGATTACCACTGAAGTGGTTACCATTTCTGGCATGTTGATTCCCTCCACGTTTGTTGTCACCGCTTCGATGACTGATACCACTGGTATTTTCATGTTGCCGGCTGCTTTCTCTTGGTTGTGTTGACTCGTTATCGTGCTCCAATAACTGAGCCCTATTTACAACATTTGAGTACAAACACAGTTTATGAGAAATAAGATGATGATGTATCTCCGGTTTCAAACCTCTTAAAAACATTTGTGTCATTCGCTCCTCATTATCTACCAAATGGGATGCAAACCGGGATAACTCCGCTAATTTAGCCTCGTATTGCGACACGGTCATATTGTTTTGTTCCAACTTGATAAACTCCACCTCCTTCATTTGACGAATACTTTCAGGAAAGTACTTGTCGTTGAACAGCTCTTGGAACTTCTCCCAAGATATCTTGAGTGCGTCAGGCTGGGTATGTTTTACAGATTCCCACCAGTAATCTGCTTCTTCACGCAACATAAAGGTGGCGAAGGGAACCTTTTGCTCCTTGGAGCATCCCAAGACATCAAATATCTTGGTGATTTGCTTTATCCATGCTTCCTCCTTAGTGGTTTTGGCTCTCTAATAAACTCTGGTGGTCCCAGCTCCTTGAACTGTTTAGCGGTGACCATCCGAGAGTTTCCTGTTTAACTGTTTAACTATTTTGCTTTAATTGCATGAAGCCTCGGAACATTCCATCGTTCATCATTTGGTTAGTGTTATTGTTTGTATGAGGATTGTCGCCTACCTGATGCACGTTGTCCTGGTTATTGATCTGTGGAGACTCAATGGTCTCCTGTGCTCCATTTATATTCTCAACATTCTCGGATGCCATTTTCAAACACTGCCACAAAACAAGGGTTAATTGACATGCAACATATTATCACTATACTCTGACCGACCAATCAAATACCAAATAAACTTAGGTAGGTCATACTAGCGAAGGAATTCCCCGTCTCTCCCCTCCTAGTTCTAGTTACATATCTTAGCCAGGGATCATATTCCTAAGCTTTGATACCAACTGTGACGCCCCCAAAATTAGGTATACGTCACCCATCTTGGGTCGCCACTTACATGGTACATAAATTCAAATACAACTTAATAATACAACTGTCGTGTACAATACGACAAAACATAAACTGTGAGTTTGAATACAAATATTGTCTACTAGAGATTATACAAACTCAAAAGGAGTCCTTATTACAATTATTATTACTCTATTTCACAGAATAGTGAGGACTACTAATGTTATCATCTGGTCCGTCACTACGTTCCCCGACTAGTCCCTGCTACGTTCTCATTTCCTGAAGCGAAAAATAAAAGTAAAAGGGTGAGCTCAACTAGCCCATTAGGAAATATTATGACTAAGATAATGCAGAATATATTATCGTTAGTCTTCAACAGTGTTAAACTGATACAATATAACAATCATCAAGTTTAACTGCAGCGGAACAAGCAATCCATTAAAAGAGTCAAGTAGAGAATAAAATATACTATCTTTTATGATTTAAAAGGTTTTTCATCTCTTTTATCGCTGGGACTCAGCTTAATAAATAATCCACATCATCGAATCACCCCTGCACTACGGCCAAGGATATTCTTTAGCATCACGACCACAATTATCCATGCACTACGGGCCAAGAATATTTATGTATTCAATAATGGTCATGATCATGCCAACAACTATCCATCAATGCACTACGGGCCAATGAAGACTTTTACCACATCATTTGTAATATTACGGTCATGATTACACCGAATAATCCCTGGTCATAATCATACCAAGTCCATCTATGTACTATATACCACAGATGACTTTCAACAAAATATAAACATGAGGATGATGACAATGATATAAGAATTCAATAAAAACAAGTTCAAGAATTATTTTATCCAGGAACAAATAACGTCCAAATTGTCAACATGATACTACTTTGTAGAGTAAAATTCAAGAATGCTCAGAAGAATATTTCCATGAAAAGATACTGGATGAAGCGCAAATATCAAGGATATTCCACTAATTTCATGGAGTATAGAAGTCAAAACTTTAACCAACTGAGTATAATAAGGAATGGAATAACAAAAGAAATCACCAGGCATGCGATAGACCGCACAGGCAGGATATTCCAACAGAATAATAAAGACGAAATCAGGTCCGGCGTAAAATGCACAGACAGGATATTCCAACAGAATAATAAAGACGGAATCAGGTCCGACGTAAAACGCACAGACAGGATATTCCAACAGACTAATAAAGAATGGAACAACAAAAGAATTTCACCAAGTATAGGGTAGCCCGCGTATACAGGTTATTCCAACAGAATAACAAAGAATGGAAGAACAGAAGTTCTCTTCATAGATAAGAAAGAAATAATACTCCCTACCTTTAGAAAAACTGGATACTGGAATAGTGAGGTAGCAGACTTCTCTTCTTCTTTCTATAATTTCTCTCTATAATAATCGCTCTAAAGCTTTTGTGAATTGGTGAGAAATGAAGGAAGAATGAGCTTCTATTTATAGAAAAATATAGTTTCGATAATTGCACGTTTTGGGGCTCGAAAAATTTCAGTACAATACCTCCAACTTTTCTTTTATTTTTAATTTAGTCCTGCAAGTATCATCAATCTTGCACCAACTTCTCTAATAGTAAATAATGTGAATCAATAGTTCAATTATGTGAATCAATTGTATAATCATGTGAAAAATAAGAATTACAGTATAGTACCTCCATCTATACCTCTATTTTTAACTTAGTCATGCAAGTATTATCAATCTTGCACCAACTCCCCTAATAGTAAATAATGTGATTCAATAGTACACATGTGTGAACAAATAGTTATATAAGCATGTGAATTAGTAGCAATTAATTGCTCATTTATCCGATAAATTATCCGATTTATCAATATAACCCCTAGACATCAATTATCATCGGAATAAATGTCGATTTTCACTAACACAAACAATTCCAACATAATGAAACTATTTTTATCAAAAATATAAATTTTTAAATTTTGAAGTTTGACTTTTCCCGAAAAAGTCAATTGTTGACATTTTGACCAAATAGTGAATTCCGAAAATTTTTTGTTTATAGACTATTTTTACTAATTTCGTCGTTCCGGACTCAAATATCACGTCTGCGTCTCCAAATTCAACTCCGAACAACATTCATCATTAATATTATAACTCACAATATTTATCAACCAGGTCGTTCCCAGGAAAGAGGGGGCTTTCCAATAAGGATTTCTCCCTATTAGCGCGCAAGTTAGGTGACCAAACCTCTCCTTGACAAAACTTCTAGACATTGTAAATATTGAAATTTATAATATGAATAACTTTGTCGTCTCAAGTATTGATTTAATAAAAAAACATTTTATGCAGATGATACTATGACAATATTTGAATCAATAATATGATAGATATGATGCAGTAATTACTGTAGCAATAATTGAGTATAACTGAGTGACTTCTCACATAAGCATCAATAATCAATACCATGTGCTACTATGTAACCACGCGTATTACTGTACTTTTACTACCAGGTAGTTCAACAGTTAACGGTAAAACTTCCGCCATTATTTTCATAAAGTATTTTTGTTATTTTCTCATTCCGACAATAATTCCGTTGTGGGGGTCCACCAATGATTGTGTCGTTATACGAATATTCCCTTCTAAAATGAATATTCCCCGACCAATCGAATATTATATAACAACTTGTGTACTTTGCAAAATTTATAAATATTACCCACAACTATAACATTATATCAAATCCACACCATAATATTCAAAACTATATTTTGAGAAAATTTAATCTTTATTCAAAAATTTGGGGTCTTACCATCTGCATAAAATGTTTTTTTTATTAAATCAATACTTGAGACGACAAAGTTATTCATATTATAAATTTCAATATTTACAATGTCTAGAAGTTCTGTCAAGGAGAGGTTTGGTCACCTAATTGCGCGCCAATAGGGAGAAATCCTTATTGGAAAGCTTCCTCTTTCCTGAGAACGATCTGGTTGATAAATATTGTGAGTTATAATATTAATGATCCAATACCATCCTGGAAAAGCGAACGTGATAGCTGACGCATTGAGTAGAAGATCATATATAAGTACGAGTGCGATATTGTCAACACAAAGGCCCATTTTGTGTGACTTGCAAAGGATAGAGATAGAGTTAAAGACTCCAGGGACCCATGTGATGATGGCGAATATACGAGTAAAACCGACTTTAATTGATAAAGTTAAAGCTGCTCAAGCTACAGACCTGGAGCTGATGCGTATGAGAAAGAAAGTGCAAGAAGGTGCTATGCCGGAAGCAAGAATCAATAAAGAAGGAATACTTCGAGTCAACTCCAGACTTTGTGTTCCTAATGATTCTGACTTGAAGTATAAAATCATGATGGAGGCGCACAACACACCGTTTGTAATCTATCCTGGGAGTACCAAAATGTATCGTGATCTTCGATATATATTTTGGTGGAGCAAAATGAAGAGAGAGATGGCGGGGTTTATCTCAAGGTGTCTAACTTGTCAACGAGTTAAGGCGGAGCATCAAGTGCCAAAAGGTCCATTGCAACCACTTGAAATTCCAAAATGGAAGTGAGAGCACATTACCATAGATTTTGTTACTGGTCTCCCCAATGCTTCTCAGGGCATAGATGCGATTTGGGTCATTATTGGTAGATTGACCAAGTCTGCTCATTTTTTACCGATACGAGAAACTTATACACTTGAACGTCTTGCTCGTATATACATAAACGAGATTGCAAGATTGCATGGTATGCCAGAATCCATAGTTTCTGATCGAGACCCAAGATTCACTTCAAGATTTTGGGTTAGTTTGCAAAAAGCTATGGGCACAGATTTACGATTCAGTTCGGTATATCATCCTCAAACGGATGGACAGTCGGAAAGGACTATTCAAACTCTTGAAGATTTATTAAGAAACTGTGTCCTTGACTTCAAGAGAAGTTGGGACAAGTTCTTACCATTGGTGGAGTTTTTACACAATAATAGTTATCAAGCAAGTATTGACATGGCTCCATTTGAGGCGTTGTATGGAAGAAGGTGTCGTTCTCCAGTATGCTGGGATGAGGTGGGTGAAGCAACGTTATTGGGACCGAATTTGGTACGTATGACTACGGAAAAGATTCAAACGATCCGACAACGTATAAAAACCTCACAAGATCGACAAAAGAGTTATGCTGGTCTTCATCGAAAGGACGTGGAATTCAATATTGGAGATCATGTGTTGTTACGTGTTGCTCCATGGAAAGGAGTTACGAGATTTGGAAAGAGAGGAAAACTCAATCCTCGATTCATCGGCCCATTTTAATCCTCGATCGAGTAGGAACTGTGGCCTATAGACTCGCTTTACCGCCAAGTATATCTCGTGTTCATAACGTTTTTCACATATCCATGTTACGTAAATATGTGGAAGACCCGAACCACATTATTAAGTTAGAACCGGACGAAATAGTGGAAGATTTGACGTATGAAGAGATTCATGTTCAAATCTTGGATAAGAAGGAACATATTTTACGCTCCAAGGTTATACCTCAATTCAAAGTTTTGTGGAGAAACCACGATGTTGAGGAAATGACTTGGGAATTAGAATCTGAAATGAAATCAAGGTATCCTTACCACTTCAATATACCAGGTACATACCCTAATTTCGAGGGCGAAATTTCATAAGAAGGGGAGGTTGTGAGACCCCAACTTTTTGAATAAAGATGAATTTTTTATAATTATCATTTTTGAATATTATGGAATGAATTTGATATAATGTTATAATTGTGGGTAATATGTATAAATTTTGCAAAGTACGCAATTTGTTATATAATATTTGATTGGTCGGAGAATATTCGTTTTAACAGGAAATATTCGTACAACGGAAAAATCATTGGTGGACCCCACAACGAAATTATTATCGGATTGAGAAAACGACAAAAATACTTTATGAAAATAACGGCGAAAGTTTTACCGTTAACTGTTGAAACACACGGTGTTAAAAGTACAGTAATACGTGTAGTTGCACAGTAGCACACGGTATTAATTATTGATGCTTACGTGAGGAGTCACTCAGTTTTGTTCAATTATTGCTATAGTAATTGTTGCATAGTATCTCACATTATTTGATTCAATTATTGTCGATATGTTTATATATTATAAAATCAATAATTGAGACGAAAAAGTTATTAATATTATTATTTGCAATATTAGCGATGTCTAGAAGTTCTGTCAAGCAGAGGTTTGGTCACCTAATTGTGCGTCAATAGGGAGAAATCCTTATTGGAAAGCCCCCTCTTTCCTGGAAACGACCTGATCGATTAATATTATGAATTATAATAAAGGTAATAAATGTTGTTAAAATTATTAATGTGATTTTTATGAGGTATTTTATATATTTATATATGTTAATGAATTTTGGTGGAGTATTGAAATGATGAGGAAAGTGTTTATTTTATTATATATATATATATATATGTTATTTAGTTAGTGTGTGTGTGTGTCGGAAGTGGAGAAAAAAATTGGTAGTGGATATATATTAATGGTGGAAAAGGGTGTATTATATATATATATGCTATAGCATGTGTGATATATAAATATATAAATATTATATTCTTGCTTTGTTCCTATTGGTTGGGTGATTGAAAATATGCATCGCTGAATTACAAAATGTTCTCATCCCTGATTGCATAATTATTGCATCTGTGATATTTTTCTTACACAGTGCCCTTCCGTTCTCCTATAAATAGGATGCTTAGTTAGAATTGAAAACCACACCAGAAATCCAAAGAAATCCTTCTTCTATAATCTTGAGCGTATTTTAGAGTTTTAGAAAGGTTTGAGCGTAGGAAGTTTTCTTCAATAATAACCTCGCCCCTACCAGTCGGAATACTCTTCTTTTACGGTAGGGAATATTATTTGTTGTACCCGTAAGGGGTATAATTTCTTTTGTATTTATGAAGAGAACTTCTGTTATTCCATTCTTTATTATTCTGCTGGAATAACCAGTATACGCGGACTACCCTATACTTGGTGACATTCTTCTATTATTCCGTCTTTTTTATTATTCTGTTGGAATATCATGTCTGTGTGTTTTACGCCAGACCTGGTTCCAGTATTTATTATTCTATTGAAATATCCTGTCTGTGCGTTTTACGCCGGACCTGGTTTCGTTATTTTTTATTCTGTTGGAATAACATGCTTGCGCGGTCTATCGAATGCATGGTAATTTCTTTTGTTATTATATTCTTTATTATACTCAGTTGGTTAAAACTTTGACTTTTATACTCCATGAAATTAGTGAAATATCCTTAATATTTGCGCTTCATCCAGTATCATTTTATGGAAATATTCTTCTGAGCATTCTTGAATTTTACTCTACAAAGCAGTATCATGTTGACAATTTGAACGTTATCAGTTCCTAGATAAATTAATTCTTGAACTTGTTTTATTGAATTCTTATATCATTGTCATCATCCTCATGTTTATATTTTGTTGAAAGTCATCTGTGACCTGTAATGCATAGATGGACTTGGTATGAATATGACCAAGGATTATTCGGTGTAATCATAACCGTAACGTTATAAATGATGTGGTAAAAGTCCTCATTGGCCCGTAATGCATTGATGGACAGTTGTTGGCATGATCATGACCATTAATGAATACACGAATGTCCTTGGCCCGTAGTGCATGGATAATTTATGATCGTGATGCTAAAGAATATCCTTGGCCATAGTGCAGGGGTGATTCGATGATGTAAATTATTTATTAAGCTGAGTCACAGCGATAAAAGTGATGAAAAACCTTTTAAATCATAGAAGATAGTAGATTTTATTCCCTACTTTGACTCTTCTAATGGATTACTTATTCCACTGCAGTTAAACTTGAAAGTTATTATATTTTATCAGTTTAACACCGTTGAAGGACTAACGATAAATTATTCTGCATTATCTTAGTCAAAATATTTCTTACTGGCTAGTTGAGCTCACCCTTTCTTTCACTGTTCTCTTCAGAAAATGAGATCGTAGCTGGGACTAGTCGGGGAACAGAGTGATGGTCTTAGATGGTGCATTAGTAGTCCTCACTATTTTGTGAAATAGTGTGATAATAATTGTAATGATGACTCCTTTTGAGTTTATATACTCTCTAGTAGACAATATTTGTATTCAAACTCACAGTTTATGTTTTGTCGTATTGTACACGACAGTTGTATTATTAAGTTGTATTTGAATTTTGTACCATGTATCTGGCGACTCGAGATGGGTGATAAATACCTAATTTTGGGGGCGTTACAGTATTTTATTATTTAAAAAAGAAAAAGTCCCCTTTCTTTTCTTGATTCTGATGAATCTGATCAACATTGACTTTCAACATTTTTAAATAATAATAATTTCTAAATAATAGTAATTTTTAAATAATAATAATTTTTAAGTAATAATAATTTCAACATTGACTTTCAACATATTTAAATAATAATAATTTCTAAATAATAATAATTTTTAAATAACAATAATTTTTAAGTAATAATAATTTCAACATTTTTAAATAATAATAATTTCTAAATAATAATAATTTTTAAGTAATGATCATTTTGTAATTTTTGAGAGTACAGTTATTCGATTGTAACAAAAAAAGTTTCGGTAACCACAATGAAAATCGGATCCTAGTACAGTTACCAAAAAGTGTATTACATTTGACTACAGATCCACGTGGGAGTGGACCCTACGTGCCACCTCAGTGCCACGTAGATTCTGTTAGTCTACTAAGCATTTCCGTTTGGTTTTTGAACAGAAATTAAAATTAATGACCATTTTGTAATATTTGAAAGAACAATTATTTGATTGTAATAAAAAAAATTCAATAATCATAATAAAAATTAGACCTTAATACAGTGACCAAAACGTTATTTATCAGGTAAGACAACCGACCAAGAGACTGACCGGGACAGTCCAAACTAACTCACGTAAGTTTTTGCTGATTTCTCCAGTCTTTCAAAATCTCACGTCTAGTTTTGATCAGTGGAGTAGTCTTTTACGGATAAGATTTTGTAAAGGGGGGATTTGACACGGATCCGGTTATCATGAAGTTATTTTATTGGTAAGTTGGTCAATTGACCAATAGAATACTGACACACATACAATCTCGCCTACATGTCAGTATTCTATCAGTCAATTGACCAACTTACTCCAAAATAAACTTCATACTAACCACTTCCATTTGACACGTAACATCACTTGATTTGTCTGTCAACATTATATTAATTAATTAATTATAATTAATTTCATGTTAATTATTTTCAACCATAACTATCACTTTATTCCAAAATTATATTAAAAAAAATTAATTATAGCGGGTCTAAGGGACTACTTCAATGCCGATTAAGTTGTTCACCCCCTTAAATCAAATCTCTTTTTATATAATTAAGCTTTGAAAAAGTAATACCACCTGAATTCAGTCGAGAATTAAGTGCTGAAATATAGTATATGATATGTGAATATAATTCACTCAAAATTAAACTCCTACTTACCAAAAAAATAAAAATAGTACTACCTCCGTCCCACAATAAATGCTTTTTAGGCTTAATATTTTTTTTCAAAATAAGTGATGTGTTAAAATTCCAATACAATTTTTGTAATATTTTCTCATATATGCCCTTATGCATTCAATGGTATTTATTGCATCTTAACATTACTACAATTAAATGATACTCATTAACTCTTTAACTTCAAAGAATATATATTAAGAGTATTTTTGTCATTTTAACTTATATATTGATATGTTTAATTTAAGCTAAAAAAATATTTATTATGTAACGGAGGTAGTAATACCTTTTTTTAAAGCTCACACCAAGGAGACTAATTATTATTTTCAGAAATTCAAGATTCCTCTCTTCTCTAGCTCTCCTTGGTAGATAATTATTAACTTTAAAGGGTAAAATCATAAATAAAAAAGATTTCACTTTTGTATTTACACAAATAACAGTCAACATCTGAAGAATATGGAGCATTATTTATAGTTATAATTATTTTATATGTCAACATCAAGCATGTATTCAAAGATGCCACAATAGATATAACACATGGTAAAATAATAATAATCACTAACATCACATTTAAAATAAATAATAAAATCACATAATAATCAAAAAATTATGATTAAAAATATAATTTTTTTTATTTTAAAAAAATGAAATAAAATATATAAAATGAAGGATAAATATATTATTAATTTAATAAGGTCTATTAGTATAAAAAATTAAAAATACTCATTATTTTATATAATTTTGTGAGTCGATAAATTTACCTTATTTTATTTTATTTTATTTTTAATATATGTGGAAATTGTTTTTTGCTAATCTTTTTAACGAGTCATAATAACAACAATAATCTTTTGGTAATTGGTAGGGCATTCTTCTAGTAAACGCCGTTAAGTTTGCATCCAAAGTCGCAATATTACTACTTTCTTCCACGTGTCCCAGCTGATTAAATTAAAATACTACTAGTAGTAGTAGTATAAAATGGTGCGTTGGTATTTCTGATCCACATTCTTCTTCCTCGGCCTCATTCCTTACCTATATACTCCGTATTTTATGTAGAACGTTTCTGATCAAATTCTACACCTGTAAAACCAATTTCGCTTTATTCCCTTATTCTGCTTCTTCAGATAAGAGAACTAGGAGTATATTTATATTCATTCCCACGCAATTAATTCTGTGTTCATATATTTTGTATTTAGGTAGGTATTTCGGTGGATTAATAGATTATTATGGCGCAGCAGAGTATTTTGGTGACTGGGGGAGCAGGATATATTGGAAGCCACACGGTGCTTCAATTGTTATTAGGGGGATTTAAGGCAGTGGTGGTTGATAATTTAGACAATTCTTCTGAAATTGCAATCAAGCGAGTGCAGGAACTCGCTGGTAAATTTGGCCCAAACCTTTCTTTTCATAAGGCGAGTTTTTCCTTTCCTTAACCCTTATTTTGTTTTCATTTATATGTTTTGATGGCCTTTTCCTGAATTGTTGCAAAGATTGGATTTTTATCGGTGAATTTACCGTGTGAAGTTATTCCAGAAATTGATAAGTTTTTTATTTTTTTCTTATTATTATTTTAAATTTGGAAAATTTTCTGTTTTATTTTTTTTATTTGTTATTTGCTACTTGTAATTTCATGCCTGTTAACTTTTAGAATATTTTTTTTAATGATGCTTCTGTGATGGATTGCATTATGAACATGTTGATTTATCATGTTTCTGGGTTTGCAGCCTCTCAAATTTTGATTGTTCTATTGGAAATTGAAATGTGTATAACTGTTTTTATGTGATGTTAGTTGATAATTGTAATCAATTGGATACATCTGTATTGGGACCCATGAGAATTTTGTGGTTTTTCCTTTAAATTTTATTTAACGACCCTCCATTTATAATAATTGTTGCACATGCAGATTGACATCCGGAATATGCCTGAACTTGAAAAGCTTTTTGCTTCAACAAAGTAAGCTTTATCCAATTCCCCTCATATGATTGGATTTTACAAACATTCATTTTACCATGTTATAAACTTGTGGGCTAAAGCCAACCTTCTGATTTTAGGCTTCTATGCAAATTAGACCGCTAATTTTAACTAATAATCTTTGAGATGAGTTTAGGTTGTGAGGCCAAATATAATGATTTTGTTTGCATATCTCGAAAATATCTACACCAGGAATACGATACTATGATTGCTAAAGTTTGGAATTTCTTTAGTTCAATTCTGCCTCATTTTATCAGTGAAATCTTCTTCTTTTTTATCCATCTGCTTGATCTGCAGGTTTGATGCTGTTATTCACTTTGCTGGTTTAAAAGCAGTTGGTGAAAGTGTTCAGAAACCTTTGATGTATTATAACAATAATATTATTGGTACAATTACTCTATTGGAAGTCATGGCTGCTCATGGCTGCAAGAAGGTATTTTTCTTATGGTGCTTTATATTTTTCTTGATTAAGCATGCACATTAAGTCATATTTTACTATGTTGATATAAAACATATTTGCATAACCCTTTCACTTAAACTAAAAGGGCACTTTCCCCTGCCTGAAGGTCCAATTTAATATGAATCCTGAGTCCTTCATCACTAGTTTTTTTTTGGTAATTCTGAATTATCTAACAATGACCTTTATATGGTTTTGGTATGGGTTGTTTATTAGTTCAACAAAATTCAGGTTAGAATATTATTTTATTCATCTCTTAAATTTCTTCTGGTGTATGTGGATGTGTTTTGAGCATTTAGATGATGACACATTCCCCCTTGGTCCTTGAAATTTCCATCATGAGATATTATAATTTAGTTATTAGGTCTAAATTATTTTGTCAAACATTTCAGCTTGTGTTTTCATCATCAGCTACTGTTTATGGTTGGCCAAAGGAGGTGCCATGCACAGAGGAGTTTCCACTATCTGCAACAAATCCATATGGGCGAACCAAGGTATAATTTGGGTTATGTATCACGTTCATGTTATTTTAGAGCTTGATTATACTTGCTAGCAGGGTAGTAGATAATCTCTCCATATTATTGCAGACTTTTCTTACCTGTACCAAAACTTCTGACATTTGTTAATATTTCTGCTGCTCCATTGTGTGGTTCACATAGTGATAGTTAATACCTTTTTGATGTCAATCATTTCAGCTTTTTATTGAAGAAATATGCCGTGATATCTACCAATCGGACTCAGAATGGAAAATTATATTGCTGAGATACTTCAATCCAGTTGGTGCACATTCTAGTGGAAATATTGGGGAGGATCCTCGAGGAATCCCAAATAATCTTATGCCCTTTGTGCAGCAAGTGGCTGTTGGCAGGAGACCTGCGTTGACTGTTTTTGGAACTGACTACTCAACTAATGATGGTACAGGGGTAGGCCTTCTTAGCAGTTCCTCTTAGACAAGTTATTGTTTTATTTATTGGTTTATTTTCTGATGACCTTAAACACTCGGTAGAGCATGCTTGATCTGTCTTCTCAGTACTTTTCTTCGACTTGATTTTTATTTTCCTTTGAACTTGTGTGCCAAATCTTGTCATTTTGCAATGATTGCCATGTGAATTTAAGTAAGCCCCATTACCCGTCTCCCTGATGTGTTTGTGTTTTTAAAACTTCTTATGAACCTCTAGTCTCTTTTGAAGGAAATATTATGCTCTTAATGTTGAACATGCGCATCAATCTTCCCTGATGTGTGTGTGTGTGTTTTTACTTCTTATGAACCTCTAGTTGCTTTTGAAGGAAATATTAAGCTCTTAAATGTTGAAAATGCGCATCAATCTGGATTTGCTGTGGAAGTGTTTAGCTTTTATTGGGTTCATATTTCTATTGTAATATAGATGCTTGGATTGGTAAATTGCACGGTAAAGATCTTCTAATTTTAAAATGGGGTAAGAGTTAAAATGCATAGCATCAGTTGCTATTGTTTATCTAAACAATAGGGACTATCACCTATTATATGGGTAATGCTTGGTTGATAAAAACACAAAATAAAATAAAAATTCTCGAACAATTACCAAAGGAGGTTATCTTTCTAAAATCTAAACTATCCACTCCAAGAACCTCGATGCACCAAAGTGATATTTGTGCAATTCTATGGTACATATGCTCATGTTGACTAGTTAAGAATTAGAGTGTTATTGGTATCGTCTTATTATTAATTTTCATTTGCAATATGCTTTCAGCTTAGGTCTAACATTTCAGCTTTCTACTTCTCAGGTACGTGACTACATCCATGTTGTGGATTTAGCTGATGGGCACATTGCTGCTTTGAGAAAGTTATCTGATCCTTCTATAGGTACGTCTTAGGTGATCTGATATTTTTTCCGGTCTCTGTTTCCATGGATCAGTATGCCTGTTTCCACTTTCCATTTTTTATTTTTATTCCCCTTGATTGGTGTTAAACAGGCAGTTGTTTATCAATAGTTATGTCACAAAATTGTAAATAAACTGCTCAGAATAAAACGACTAATACGCAAAGTATAGTTGTAACTAAAAAACAGTAGCAAGAAACATCATAGCACAATCTCATATCTATGACTGTTCATGCAGTTATACTCAGTGTAGCACATCCTTTATATGATACATTTCTCTAAAAAGCTTTGACAACCATCTCTTATTTACTTGTTGTTGGACCAATATTCTGGTTATCTTTCTACTAGTCCTTGTTGTGCCATTTATTTAAAGATATGATGTTATACTCAGTGGCGAAGCCAGTATTTTTTGTCAGTGGGGTCGAACTTATTACTGAGGTACAAATAAATTGGCGGGGGTTCGGGGACAGCGCCCCCGAGCCAAATTTTTTTAATACTTTATACTTTCGAGTATATATATATATATATATATATATATATATTACAATGAAAATATAATGAGTAGTAATATATGGTATATATACACTATATTGACTCATACTAAACTTTTTTAATCACAACTGTTCGTAAGTAAGTAATTCATTATTTATTTTTAAAAATAATATAAATTAGATTATTATTTAATTTAAAATATTATAGAGAGATAAATATATTAAGAGGATATGAGTCATATGTGATTAAAATTTGATTGACAAAGTTATAAATTTTCAATTTGACCCCGTATAATAGAAAATTTATAAAATTTTAGTGGGGTTAATTTATATATAATACTTAAAAATTTTAAAATTTACCTTACATTCTAAAAAAAAAAAATCAGTGGGGGCGATTGATCCCATAGAGCTGCATGTGGCTTCGCCACTGGTTATACTTGTACAATTTGATGTAATATGTTTCTCTTGCAGCTGTAGATTGAATATTCCATAATTCTTTAATTTGTTTCTTTGGTTCCGATTAATTGTGTTACTGTAGCTTGTGAAGTGTACAACTTGGGAACTGGGAAAGGAACATCAGTTCTGGAAATGGTTGCAGCATTTGAGAAGGCATCTGGAAAGGTATTGAACTTCTAAACTTGTGTCCAGTATTCTAAGGAGCCAAAATTTGGAAATGAATGAAAGTTTGTGGTATATGTTGTTTGCTGTTTGACGAATAAGTTTTTATAATTCAGTATCGACGTTAGTCTATATAACTTGGTTCCACGATGTTTGAGGTTGTTTACTATCCGAGTACAAGGGAATTTGTCGAGTTGGGTAGGTCTGGAATTGTAATTAGACTTTACCACAAACGAATTGATATTGTTGTGAGATATGGTTCAACGGTTCAATATGCAAAATCTTTTATACATTTTGATGTGCAAATGAAGTTCATTCTCAAGTTTTAGGTAGTTATCTAGATGATTTGTTCTAGCCATTAATCTCTCTCCCTCCCACCCTCCCTCCCTCCCTCCCTCCCTCCTAGTTGCACCTTATATTCTGTCGGTTCAAAATTGAACTTTCTCGGACCAAAGATAGCAACAAACTGCTACTAATTAACTCTATAACCTTCTTGTTCTGCTTGTTCTAGAAAATTCCTTTGGTGATGGCCGGGCGGCGTCCTGGTGATGCTGAGATTGTGTATGCATCAACGGTGAAAGCAGAACACGAGTTAGATTGGAAGTAAGTTATCTGATTTTACTGCAAATAATTGTCCTGGTAATGTTTTAAGATTTAGAATTCTGTTTTCGAGCTTATTATGTTCTGGTTATGCCTTTTTATTTGTGATACCCTTGCATTACCTGCTTACTAAATAATGAAAAAGTAATATTGATTGAAAGAAAAAGAAGATTAGGTGATATGTTGCGAGATTGCGGAATTAAATGGTAGAAGTAATAATAGTAATTCATTGTTGTCATACTCATTTTGACTTCTAAATAATACTTTTGGGGTTTTTGCAGGGCAAAGTATGGCATAGATGACATGTGCAAAGATCAGTGGAACTGGGCCAGCAAGAATCCATATGGCTATGAACCTCCAAAACCTAATGCTTGACTGACTGTAGCGCTTACACCTTAGCGTATCATTTTTGTCTGCAGTTCCTATGCCTCCCTTGCTGCTTTGTTGATCAATCGCACATCTTAGGGAAGCTTTTCAGTTTAGGTTTTGCAGAGTAGTTTTAGAGTTGCAATAAGGATGATATTGTAGAAAAAAAATTATAAGAAAACCTTCTGTTCTCAACTTAACTTTAATGAGTCGGTCTTGCTAGGATAAAGCAGCCTCGTATACCAGGTTGGTAAGTAGTATCAAAGGTGGAGCTTATGTAAAGGTTCTTTCTTTTGCAGGTATGGCTAGGGATCTTATAATGAGAAATTTAGTTAAGCAAGCATTATTTTATAACGACTTTGTTTGTGCTAGGAGTGGTTAGCATTAAGTTAATTTTGGTCAATTGATCAACACAGTGTCGACACGCAGGCTGGGAGGTAATATCTTTCTCTGTATGTCATTACTGTATTGGTTAATTGATCAACTTATCATAAAGTTAATTTTATGATAACCGGATCCGTTTGTACCGTCATTTTCCCCCAATTGTTTATACTTAAATATGCTTGTGTGTACTTTATGGTTTGCTTATGAGTGCAATTGGGAAAGATTCAGAAGAGCCACTGCACCTCATTCCTTGGGCCAATCTAACAGTTAATTGAACTCCTGAAAGCTTCAAACAAGCTCATGGCATTCACCAGTGGCATTACTCAAATATAAGATGCAAGTGAAACTCTTGGTGTGACATATTGCGTGCACTTATGTTCTCCTTGAGTAACATGTAAGACGTAGAGTTTCCATTCGCGTAAACAATAACTTTGATTTTCCATTTGATTTTCCAAATTTAGTAAAAGTAAAATGTGTGTTAACTTTATATTGTTCACATTCTATGAGATACACAATATATCTCTCTTCTTGATACTTACAGCAACCAGACCACCAAATGGGACCACTTCTCCTTCCTTAACATGCTACTCAATTCGAAATTCAAAATTAGAATTGAAAAATCACATGTACAATTTCATATAGTTAGAATTTAGCTCAAAATTTGATGCTATATTACAATTCTTAGATTTGAAATTAATAAGTTGCACAACAATGACTTCTGGGCTTAAAATTTGGAACATATATTTTCAATGCTAGTATTTTTTGTTTTTGGAGTTTTAATTTCAGCAAGTCTATTATCAGTATCACATACAACTGTTGCACGTGAGCCGTCAAAATATGCATGTGAGTGTATGTGAGCAGTTCCTCCTCCCCCCCTAATCTTTTCTTTCTTCAATTAAAAAACTCCCATACCCCATTAGTCTACCGTTCTTTCCTGCAAACTTACCCCACTAAACTGCAAGTATTTAAGGCTGCTTTCTACGCGGACATAAATTTTGAACAGAAAAATTGGACCGGAAGAACAAAATGAATTTATTCCGACGAATAATTAAACAGTACAATTTATTTGTTCGCTAGAATAAATTCATTTTATTTTTTCAATAAAAATTTTATGTCCACGTAGAGTTATTAAATATTTTATTGATGGAGTTGCATTGATTGATCAAAACACCACACTGATACTCAGGAATTAGCAGCATTGTCCCAACCACCCAGTCAAAGATGGAAAGAACAATAAGTCTACAGCCGGGTGGCGACTGGCCACATATTTATTTATTTATATTTTTTATATGTATCCAAAATAACATTTAATTACAATTCTAATAAAGCACATTAATTATTTAAAAGTCAAGAGTAAAAAAAATATATAAAAAATAAAAAATAAATTTCCGACCAAACGGCACCCCAGTTGGAATTCCCTTTCCCTGTCTCCGTAGAAGGATTCTAGAAAGAAACTCACCATTGTTCATCTTTAGTTTGAGCCTTCACTGCCCTGCCCTGCCCATACCTTCAATTTCCTCAATTTAGTGAGAGAGAACGAGAAGAGAGAAGGGCGTTTGGATGTAGTGTGGGGGGTGAGTATAAACATAACCTTAGTTACATTTTAAAATTTTAAAATTAAAAGTAATAATTAATAATACTTTATAATTAGTTTACAATTATTATTTATTTGTATCAAAATTAAATAATTTCATATTAATTTCACTTTTTAATATTTTATAAATAATGTATTTTTAATTTTAAACAAAAAGTACTAATAAGTAGAAAAGCCGAGTTATCCTCGTAAAAAGTATGGAATATTATGCATTGAAGTGTTGTTATAATATCCGAATGCAGGTGACTTGATTTTTTCGAAAGAAAATAGGACGGAAGTGAAAGGAGGTAGTTTGTAGAGAAAAGTATGAAAGGAAAGACTTTTCTTGCTTTCATTGGAATATTAATGCTACGTTTGGATTGAAATAATAGAATAGAGTATAGAATTAGATATATGAGAGAATAGAATAGATGAGGGAATGGAATAAGGAAAGAAATGGAATGATTTTTTAATATTCCATGTATATGTTTGGTTGATGTTATGAATACATCTAAGAATGAAATAAATAATTAGAAAATGACCTAAATA
This sequence comes from Panax japonicus, assembly GCA_020205505.1. Lineage (NCBI taxonomy): Eukaryota > Viridiplantae > Streptophyta > Magnoliopsida > Apiales > Araliaceae > Panax > Panax japonicus. The sequence continues at coordinate 12,218,770 of CM035113.1, forward strand.
CCTCCAAATGTTCAAATTTAACTTAAATTCAATTTATATTAAAAAATTAATACATATTTCTCTAGATTTTTTATAATTATTATATTCTTCTTTTTTTTTACTATACTTTTTCATATAATTTTTTTTGGGTAGGGGGTGGGATGGTGGTAAAGGGGTGTATTCATAATCACATAATATTATTTTTTTTGGGTGGGGAGTGGGGAGTGGGGTGGGGTAGGTTGGTAGGTAAGGTAGGTGGGTTAGGGTGGCTGGGTGGGGGTAGGTTGGTAGGGAGTGGGGTAGGTAGAGTGGGTGGGTTGGTAGGTAGGGTAGGTGGGTTGGGATGGCTGGGTGGAGGTAGGGTGGGCGTGTGAGGGTGGGGTAGGTGGGGGTAGGGTGGGGTGGGGTGGATTAGAGTGGTTGGGTGGGGGGTAGGTAGGGGGTGGGGGTAGGTGAGGTGAGGTGGTTTGGTAGGTAGAATAGGTGGGTTGGGATGGCTGGGTGGGGGTAGGTTGGTAGGGGGTGGGGGTAGGTGGGGTAGGTGGGGGCTGGGTAGGGGTAGGTTGGTAGGAGGTGGGGTAAGTGGGGTGGGGAGATGAGGTGGGGTGGAGTGGGGATGGATGGATGGGTAGGTGGGGTGGGGTGGGGGTAGTGTGGGTGAGTGGGGTAGGTGGATAGGTGGGGGTGGGGTGGGGTAGGTGGGGTAGGGTAGGTTGGTAGGGGTGGGGTGGGAGTAGATGGGGGTAAGTTGGTAGGGGTGGGGGTAGGTGGGATGGGTGGGGTAGGGGTGGGGTGGGGTGGGGAGGGGTGGGGTGGGGTGGGGTAAATTACGAAGAAATAGAAATATAGAAATTCCGAAAAAATTATCAAATCTCGGCCCCTTCTCTCTCGTCGTTTCCAGATCGATCGAATTGAATGAATATGTAAAAAGCCTTATTATATCTTTAGGGGTATATTTGTCAATTACTTAAAATAAAGGATGGAATGATTTATTCCTTGGCCACCCCTCAAGGAATGAAAATTAAAATTTTAAGTTAACTATCATTCCATGAGGAATACATTATTCCGTTGGAATAAACAAACCAAACAACATTTTTATCATTCTAATGAAATGATTCATTCCATTCTCCCTTCTATTCCATCGATCCAAACGTAGCATAAGTGTTAACTTAAAATTATAATTTTTATTCCTGGAAGGGGGTCAGCAATAACTTATTCCATCTATTATTTTGAAGTAATTGACAAATATGTCTCTTAAAAATAAAATAGGGTTCCATGTTTTTTCATTCAATCAATCTATCTGCGAAATAGGAGGAGCAGAGACGATCGAAAGAGGAGCAGAGCCACCCCCACCCACACCCCCACTCCCACCCCACGCACGCCCACCCCCCCACCCTCCACCCCCACACCCACCCCACCCCCACCCCCACCCCCACCCCCACCCATACCCACACCCACACCACACCCACACCCACACCCACACCAAAAAAAATAATATTATGTGATTATGTATACACCCCACCCCACCACCCCACCCCACCCCACCCCACCCAACCCAAAAAAAATAATATTATGTGATTATGTATACACCCTTACCATCACCCCACTCCACCCCACCCCACCCCACCCCACCCCACCCCACCCAACGCACTTACCCACTCACCCACCCACCCATCCACCCCCATTCCACCCCACCCCACCCATACCCCTACACCCCCACCCCACCCCATCTCCCCACCCCACCCCACCCCATCCAAAAAAATAATATTATGTGATTATGTTTACACCTCTTACCCCCCCACCCCACCCCCCACCCCCCACCCACCACCCACCGCCCAAAAAAAATAATATTATGTGATTATGTATACACTCCTTACCACCATCCCACCCACCACCCACCACCCAAAAAAAAGTATATGAAAAAGTATAGTAAAAAAGAAGAATATAATAATTATAAAAAAATCTAGAGAAATATGTGTTAATTTTTTAGTATAAATTGAATTTAAGTTAAATTTGAACATTTGGATGTATTTAGGTCACTTTCTAATAATTTATTTCATTTTTAGATGTATTCATAACATCAACCAAACATGTACATGGAATATTAAAAAATCATTTCATTCCCTTCCTTATTCCATTCCCTCGTCTATTCCATTCCATACTCTATTCTATTCTTTCAATCCAAACGTAGCATTATTCCACTAGGAATGCATTATTCCGTTGGAATAAACAAACCAAACAACATTTTTATCATTCCAATGAAATGATTCATTCCATTCTCCCTCCTATTCCATCGATCCAAACGTAGCATAAGTGACAAAGGCATTCATACTTTTGCCAACACTTGTCAAGTGACATTTTGGAAGCCACCCAAAAGAATCATGGTGAATTATACTCCCTCCGTCTCATGATAAAAGTCTTTATTACTCCCTCCGTTTCTAAAAGATTGTCGTTTAAGGTTTTGGCACATTGATTAAGAAAGTATCATTTACCAACAAAAAAATTGTTTGAAATTCCATCACTACCCCTTTATGGGAAGTTGAAAACTATTAATACAAGAGAGACAATTTCTTGGGACAATGAGAGAAGGTATGGGTAATATAGGAAAATAAATAATTTATTCTCCTCGAAAAGTTGTAAACGACAAATTTTTTGGAACAAATTTTTTTTTCTAAAACGACAATCTTTTAGGAACGGGGGGAGTATTATTTTATTATTTTAAGTAGTGAAAATAACCATATTTAATGACATTAAATATCCGTAGCATTAAATAACCAAACTTTTACATATATTTTCCTATTATACCCGTAGCATTAAATATCTCATACTTTTTCTTATTCTAATACTATCTCCATATTTAATGACATTATTATGGGCAATTTTGTCATTTTATTCATCTTCTTAATATGCGTGAAAAGTCCAAACGGAGGGAGTAGATAATAAGAAAATGCATAGAATAGAAGGTTTGAAGGGTCTGGAAGTTGATCGGTTGGGCTCACAAAAAGACAATGTTTCTAGTCTTGGTACCAATTAAAAGCAGGTAAAACATGAGACAGGAGGGAGCACTAGAAAGTCCAGCAAATCCCAAAATTATAACCAAATCAAATCCTTTATTCATGATTTCATCTTCTGTTCACCATCAGAACACTGGAAGTTAAGAGTCATAAGAACAGAAGTGGAATAAAAAAGGTACAGGCTCAATGACAAGAAAAGAAGTCATCAACCCTTTGGTACCTACAGCCCTCAGTCCATCGAAATGGACTACTGGTAATTTGATCTATATATACATATATTTTTATAATTTTATATACTCACTTCTTTAGGCCATTAAGTCGGAATTCCATGATTTCGGAGACTGTTTCAACAAATGCTGCTTCACTCATGCCGGGGAGCATGAAATCCTCAGCTTCATGAATGATCTCCTCAAGTATGGACTTTTTGTTCAAGGTTTCTCTGCACATGATACTTCCAATGGCAAAGGGATTCGAGTCCTCTCTCGGTCCCTTTCTTCAGAAGCATGGTGGAGATTCGGAGTGTGCGGGCACACTCGAGGGTGAGCTCCCATCCGTATAACTTCAACAGTGCAATGTCCTTTTCAGCATCGAGCGACTTTATGTAGTCAATGGTCTCTGGGGAGTAAGGCTGCTTCGCTTGTGGCCAGTAAAGCCAATCAAAGGTGCAATCTTCAAACTGAATAGGGAATGAAAATGCGAGGTTAATTGTCTGAGATATATAAATGGACTTCATAAAACTGCAGGAGTAAAATACAAGTTTCAATGCTTAGTAGAGTGTATATGTGAATAAATCAGTAGTCCCGCAAAAAAAATACAACAACTAACAATTTCAGATTGACAGGCTTCTGAAACAAAAAAATATCAAAACAAAACAAAAAGGGTAGGCATCAGTTATAGCTTAGATGATTAACATGTAAATTTAAGTAAAGAATCAGGTCACTTAAGGCTGAATGCTCATACATGTTGCAGACATAAGAATGCAAAATGCACGAACCATTGACAAGGCAACACTTATCTAGATGACCACCCATAGACTCTAAAGCATATTGAACAAATGTTTCACATTAGGTGTAGCAGTTTTGTCTCACCAATACAAGCACATAAACATCCTGGAATTTACTGTCTAAAATGGATGCAAATAAATATTTGGTAATAAAATCAAGTAAAGCTGCTACACATTTTCTTTCCTTTTTCAGTTATGGGCTTAGATACCTTTTTATCCACCATTATAGGCATTTGCATAAAACAGCAACACAAAATTTACAATTTTGACGGTTTCATACAAACTATAGTAAAAACACCCAGATCATGAAAGTTATGCAGAATTAACATGGCAATAAATGTAGCATAATCAGGTAAGGAAGAAAAAGAAAGAGAAACCCTTACATTCTCTGGCAAGCAATAGCCATGATCAATTGGAATAAGTACAATCCGGAGCTCTTCACCTTCTCTGCCCACTAGAATATTCCCAGCATGCCTATCTGCATTTGCTGTTCTGATATCAAACACACTGATCTTATGCACCTCCTCCACTGGAAAATCCCGAGGACCCATGTCCTCACAACTTCCATAGTTGTTCATGAACATTTGCAAGGATCCCATTTTAATGCTCTTTGGTGCACCCTCATACCCATCTGGATGGTTAAATCCTTCGTGCAAGCATTGAACCATTACAGTAGGGGGTACACCAGCAAACCCCATCCCCCCACTTTTGTGACTGCCATTTCTTGGATGATCCAGTAAATATGCTGCAACCTCCCTCAATGCACCTTCTCCAACTCTTGTTCCCCGTTTTAATCCTTCACCATCTGATGATAAAGGTAGCCCTTGAGGGTTATTCTCAGCCAACGGTTCCTCATCCATGGGCTTAAAAACCGCAACCTTTTTGTTTCCTGAAGCATCTTGCATAAAATAAGTTCCTCCAGTACCCTCAGAAGATCTGATCGGTCGTTTACCTTTCTCCAACCCATCAATTGTGGATTTAATCATATCCCATACAACTGAAGGCCACTCAACCTCTGGGTTAACAGTAACTGATTCCAACAAAAAATCCCTATGTGGTAGCTGTTTTGATACAAGTTGGTGCTCCTTGGATATTTTCTCGCCTTCATTTTTCTTTTCGTTCCAATTTGCTACCACAACCGAGAGCTCAACATCTTTCTCAACAAGGGTGGCCTGAACTTTTGCAGAATTCTGGACAACCAAGTGAATCACTGCATATCTATTCTTAGAAATATCATCAATGAGTATCTGGTCATCAAGCTTCTCGCCCTCGCATACAAGTTCAATCTCCCCAAGATCAACAAAACCTTTCCCTTTCTCGGCTATCTGTTGCCTAAGATATCCAACATTTCGACAACGATCAACATGAAACTCGAATTCCTTCCCAGAGGCAGTCCTAACTGAGATGACTAGGAGATCAGAAAGCCTATGGACCAAATGCAGAACATTCCCGGTGGTGACACCGTAATCCTTAACAAGAGAATCATTCCTTGCCAACTCTCTACCTCCAAAAACTAGCTTCTGTCTCTTCACTACAAACCCTTTACATGTTTGGATCCTAAGTTTCACTGAAGCAATCGAATCGGACTCCAAGACACGCAAGGGAATCACAGAACCGGCGACAGTGAGGTAAATAACAATAGATTCACTCGAGAAAAAATCCGACCCGCTACATATGTAACCGGCAGATCTTACTGACTCTTTCTCAATCTGACTCAAAGTAACATCAGCAACAGACATTGTATGATCCTACTTGGCCTTACCCTCAATAACTCCGGACTTTTTTTTCTTCTAAATTTTTTCCCCGTAATCCAATTCAAAACATACCATACCTATCCCAAATTCATCATCTGATAGGCACAATACAAAAGAAAATGAACAATATATAACCCAGGAATATCTAAACAATACAAATTCTAAACAAATAAAACTTTTAAAAAACAATCTAAATGCACTCGGAGGAACTTCACGGTTTGAAGCTTTCACTTCTGTAATCAACAAACCCAAGAGCAAAACCCTAATGATTGGGAAATGCCCTTAACAAATCCTGTCAAACTGGAAGGATTGTGAAGATCGAGAAGCTCAAAAGATTGACCGATCTGAATTGAACTTCTTCAAACAAAAAAAGGTTGAATTTTTTTTAATTTTTATTTTTGCTAAATAGGTTCAATTTTTCAAATTCAATCCCCAATAGAAAGTGCGTACAATAAGAATGCGAAAGAGATTGAACACAACAATTAAAATTGTGAAATCTTTTTCACAAGGCCTACATTCTTACCTGCGGAAAGAATCGAAAGCAGATGAGATGAAAAAAAAATGGAGTTTATATCGGAGAGAAAATGTTTCAGTAATGACGATTCCGATTTTTTCACTTCACTTTCCAAAAATAGCCATATTTATCGTTGCTATTTATCATCCGAGTCATCAAGAAATCCGAATTTTAGGCCTGATTTTTGTGTCGGGGAAAATGACTACGGTGATCAGAGACCGTGAACGGAATTATAGCCGTTGGTTTTGTGGAGTGTTATGTTTTTGACCCGAGAGTATTTAACGGCCATTTTTCATATTAACAGCGTTAACGGTCTCTTTCTGTACAAATTTATTTGAAAGAAAAAAAATGTCTCAAGGCTTATGATAGGGCAAACTAATAGTATACACAGTGGCGGAACCAGAAATTTTTGACAGGGAGGTCAAAATATACTTGCAAAATCACGACGGCGGCGATACGAGTTATAATACAATCCGATCCGAAAAAATTTCTCTTACAAAAGTACTGTAGATGAAAGTCAAGATAGAGAACTAGTATTTGATAAATAAAAAAAACCATTGTCCCTTGGCTATCAATATAAATGTTAACATGAGATACTTTTAAATTTAGAATTATCATAATTTATTTATTTTTTGAAAATAATAAATTTATAATTATTAATATTTTAAATATTTATAATTATTAATATTTTAAGTATTACATAGTTGTGCCTATATATATATATATATATATATATATATATATATATATATATATATATATATATATATATTGTAGAAAAAGAGGTATATCATTTGGGACTTTTCACTACTGCATACATGCATATAAAGACCTTATTATTTGAATAAAAAAAAATTATGCATGCAACATTTATTATTATAAGTAAAACGAAAAAATTACAAAAGATTAATTTAAATTATTACAAAGAAACAAAAATAAAATAAAATAAGGAAATTATTAAATTCACAACGCTTTTTTATTATTTTCATAACAAAAGTGTCACTGTAAATATATAGCGATGATAAAAATCATATCTATAGCGACATTCTTATTGTAGATTTAATAATTTACTAAAATAAATATGAGTTGTCTTCGGAGTAGAAAGATGATTGAATTTATAGAGCAGGACCCACGAATTTATAATTACTACCACTAGTAGTATTCAACACCTACCGCCTAGCTATCTTTTTCAATAATAGTTGACCTCCCTCTTCCCTCTTCTTCTCGGAAATAATGCATCGGCCATATTTGCTCTGTAACTAAAACTTGAAGAACCAACGAAAAGTTAAGATCTGCTGCCGTTGGCACTCATGTAATTATAGTATCTTCCTTGATACTTGCTTTTTGCCCCTTTTGTAGTCGCAATCGGCGCTTGCTGGCCGCCCCCCCCCCCCCCCCGCCCCCGCCCCCCCCCCCGCCCCCGCCCCCCCCGCCCCCGCCCCGCCCCGCCCCCCCTCCCCCTCCCCATCCCCCTCCCCCTCCCCCTAGTTATGCCTGGACCGTCGCGGCGCCGCTGCTACCGAAGGCAGATGACCCCCCCCCCCCCCTGCCCCCTGCCCCCTGCCCCCTGCCCCCTAGTTCCGCCTCTGAGTATACATATGATAGTAATTCTTGTTAAATCTCAAGTTCTAAACTCAATAAGAGGTATTTTTTGGACATTTAATTCAAAGTCTTTGAATTTATTTATTGTGATATTTAATGTAATAAACATAAAATTAAGTAGCAATTCTTGCTAAATCAAATTTTTTTTTTAAATTTAGATAGACTTACATTTATATTGCTCTTTATAGAATAAATTATATTTCTTAATTTACTCTTGTGCATGTAATCTCATGTTTATTGTTTTATTTTTTATACATGCATGTTTATTGTTTATAAAATTATTTTTTTGGGTGTTCATCGTTTATAACATCATTATTTTACATTGTCATTGGGTGTTATGATCACTAATCATTAGAAACAAAATGAATTGAAGTTTATGCTTATTATTTTGTACGGTTGCAAATTCTCAAGTAATCTAATAGTGTAGAAATGTAAAAAATAATTAGTCTCATATGTACATTTTAGAGAGTATGAAAGTCGAGAGCGGTTAACATGAAATTAATTTTAGTCAATTGATCAATACAGTATCGACAAGCAGACCGAAATATGATATCTTTCTACGTGTTCGGATCCATAAGTCATATAAGAATCTAAACAATGAGGAACAAAGACATGGTTAAATTGTAGAGAAAAATAAATATGAATTTATAAATATATTACTTGGGGAAAAAATAGAACTTTAAAACATCACTTAATTAAAAAAATTTGATAAAAAGACTTGTTTATCCTTGTTAAAAAAAAGTTTATCCTCATTGACACTTATTTATATTTTTTAAAAAAGCCACATCATTATAATTTTTTTTGAAAATGACTAAATTATTCCTCTATCTTAAAATACAAAAACTATTATGAAGAAAAATTGTACAAATTAAAATCAATTATAGAGTATAAGAACCAAAATAGTTGTTTATCCCCATTTTACCAGCTTTTAGCTTCATGGAGAGAAGAGGAGACTTTCGTAATTTAGGTATGCCATGGAATATCTAGGAGGACCTTCTACAAATTAGCAAAAAAATAAAAATAAAAATAAAAATAATAATAATAATAATTACAAAGTAAAAAAAAAAAAACCGTGGATGTTTCCATACCGGGTCCATGCATACATATTATTCTTTTCATTTTAAAATAAAAAATTATTATTAATTTTTTAAAATTAACTTAAAATATTTATTAAATTCAAAATTGACATGATTTTTTTTTTATAAAATTAAGTTAGTACAGTAATGATAAATTGTAAGAATATATCTATGTACATACTCAAATTGTACATCCAAAAACACACTCAAGTATAAAATAGTAGTAAATGAGGAAAGACATAAAGTGCTGTGGATTAAGGAGAGAAAAATATTTTATTATTATTTTACACTTGAGCGTGGCTTTAGATATACAATTTAGATGTGTACGTAGATGTATAATTTGGATTATTTTATTATTGCTTCTTATAAGATTTAATATTTTATAATTTCTGATGAATCATTTTAATTTTTAAGTTTGAAAATATTTTCAATGGAGTTTTAAAAGTATATAATGTTGTTATAATTTGAAATTGATAAAGAATTTATGATTTCTTAAAGCATAAAAATGATGAATAATATATTTATGGGGTGGGGTGGGGTGGGGTGGGGTGGGGTGGATTATTAAGTTCCCCTTTAGTGGTTGCAGTTTTATTTTGAGGAGGCTAGGATATGATTAAGATTTTGAGATATTATTAATCTAAGCAGAAGCTGATATGATATCGATCTTAGAAATGGTATGGAGGTATGGCCATGAACCCTACATAACATACCATATCATCTCTTTAGCTGTCTATGATATTTTGTAATAATGTTCTTTAAAACTTTTCAATAGGTGGAAGATGAAGCCCATGCATATGATGATTTTATTTTGTTTTCGGTTTCTTTTAGAAACTAGAAACATATAGCTAGGATCAAAAGATCTATTAATTAATGTCACCAAGCTCTAAATTCACCTCAATTTCTTGGACTATTTCAAATGAAAGGTCAGGTGATATAAAGGTTAAGAGCGCCAATGTTCACGAAGCAGTTATGACAAGCATGGAAGTCTACGTGTACGATATGATTGTTAAAAGTATGTCCATCTTGAAGATCTAAAAAATTGTTTCGAAATAATCAGGAGACGTAAATTGCGGTTGAACTCGATCAAGTGCACGTTCGGATTGGGATTGAAAAAGTTTTTAGGATATTTGGTCAGCAAAAGGGGAATCGAAGCGAATCCCGAGAAGATTCAGGCGGTCCTGAATATGAAATCTTCAAAGTCGTACAAGGATGTTCAGAGATTGACGGGTCGGATCGCAGCCCTTCAACAGTTTGTCTCAAAGTCAGCAGAGAGATACCTACCATTCTTCGACACCTTGAAAGGGCCTAAAAATGAGAAGAGTTTTCAGTGGACGTCGGAGTGCGAAGATGCGTTCCAAGGGATCAAAAAATATTTGTCCTCATCACCTTTGTTGATGAAGTCGATCCCTTCGGAACCTTTATATTTATACTTGGCTGCAAGCTCGATGGCGGTGAGAGTGGCATTAGTTCGCGACAAAGGGGGAAATCAGTTCCTGGTATATTACGTCAGCCACGTACTTCGAGATGTAGAAACTCAATACCCGAACCTGGAAAAATTTGCCTACGCTTTGATCATCGCAAACAGGAAACTTCAGCAATATTTCCAGGGTCGGTTGGTGGTGGGTTACAAAGATCAGCCGCTGAAGAAAGTACTGCACAGGCTAGAGGTCTCAGGACGGCTTGCTGCATGGGCAATGGAATTGACACAGTTTTCTTTAGAGTATCTTCCCCGAACAGCAATTAAGGGACAGACATTGGCGGACTTTGTTGTGGAATGTTCTTTCACCGAACCAGATGTGGGATCGGTCACTGAAACACGGCATGCGCAAACTTCATGGACGCTTTATGTGGAAGGATCATCAACTTCAGACATCAGCGGTGCATGGGTTATTCTGACGAGTCCCGAAGGGTTCAAAGTCCAACAAGCCATCCGATTTCAGTTAAAAGCCACCAATAATGAAGCGGAGTATGAGGCCATCCTAGCTAGACTTCGGTTGGCCCGAAGCCTGGAGGTGCAGAAATTAGTCATCTATAGTTATTCTCAGCTGGTTGTCAAACAGATATCGTGGAGTATGAGGCTCGGGGGGCAAGAATAACGAGGTACTTAGCCGAGGTAAAGGAAAAACTATCGTACTTCACTTCTCTCAGCTGTCAGGGAGTTGATCGGTTAGACAATACAGTGACAGAATCTTTGGCCCGATTGGCAACCACCGAAGCAAGTTCATTTAATGGTTCGGTATATCTTGAGGTGCTGGAACAACCAAGCATTTCGAAGGTGGAGGTGTTAGCACTGGATCAACTCGACTGATAGCTTACGCCATACATCTCCTACATGGCCGATGGGGTTTTACCTTTGGATCGCATCTTAGCAAGAAAGATCAAGCACCGGAGCTCAAACTTCATTCTTATTGACGGGGATCTATACCGACGAGCTTTTAGCTCTCCGTTTCTCAAGTGTTTGATACCGTCAGAAGCAAATTACACACTTCGGGAAGTGCACGAAGGTATTAATTTGTGGGGATCACATGGGAGCAAAGTCACCGGCACACAAGATTCTGAGGCATGGATATTATTGGCCAACCATTTATTAGGAAGCAAAAGACTTTGTCAAAAAAATCCCAAGTGTTAGTTGATCAGTGCCATTCCACATCAACCTCCCGAAGAACTGTATTCGGTCTTATCCCCAATTCCGCTTGATATATATATGGGGAATCGACATCCTGGGGCCTTTACCGAAGGCCAAGGGGCAAGTGAGTTTCGTGATCGTAGCCATTGACTACATGAACAAATGGGTCGAAGCCAAACCTCTACAAAAGATCACCGAACATGAATGTCTGCAATTTTTCAAAGAAGGGGTTGTCTATCGATTCGATATCCCGATGGCATTGGTCTCAGAAAAACGACAGACAGTTTGTGGGATCGAAGTTCGAAAGTTTTCTGAAAGAATTGGGAATTCAACATAGAAAGACTTCTGTAGCGCACCCTCAGTCGAACGGACATGTAGAAGTCACTAACCGAACCTTACTTAACGGGATCAAAAGGAGGTTGGATGAGCTAAAGAGTGCTGGCCAGAAGATTTACTCAGTGTTTTGTGGGCCTATCGGACTACACTAAGAACAATGACGGGAGATTCACCATTCAGATTAGCCTTCGGGACCGATGCACTTATACCTGTTGAGATCGGATCCCCTACATTTTGGGTCAGTCAGTATAAAGACCTGTACAACGATGACGGCCTACGCCTCAACTTGGACCTATTGGAAGAAGTTCGGGAGTCAGCTCTAGTGCGACTAGCTATTTATCAGAAGCGCACTGCCCGATACTATAACCAAAAAGTCAAACAAAGAAGGTTCGAAGCTGGAGATTTGACGCTTCGGGAGTCAGAGGCATTGTAAGATCCCGAATTTTATGAAATGAAAGTATTCAATTTTTTTATAATTATTATTTTATTTAGTAAATGATTAAATTGATAAAGGTTAAAGTTAAGGGTGACATTTGAAAATTTTGCAAAGTAAGCAAATTGATATAAAATATTCGTTGTGTCGGGGAATATTCGATTGGTCGGGGAATATTCGTTTTAATAGGAAATATTCGTACGACGGCACAATCGTTGGTGGACCCCACAACGGAGGTACTGTCGTAGTTAGAAAATGACTGAAATATTTTTAAAAATAACGGTGAAAGTTTTACCGTTAAACTGTTGAACTACCCGGTAGTAAAAGTACAATAATACGCGTGGTTGCATATTAGCACACGGTATTGATTATTGATGCTTACGTGAGAAGTCACTCAATTATACTCAATTATTGCTACCGTAATTGTTGCATAATATCTCTCATATTATTGGTTCAATTATTGTCACAGTATCATCTGCATAATATTTTATATTATTAAATCAATAATTGAGATGCCAATGTTATTCATATTATTATTTGTAATATTGACAATGTCTAGAAAGTTCTGTCAATGAGAGGTTTGGTCACCTAATTGCGTGCCAATAGGGAGAAATCCTTATCGGAAAGCCCCCTTTTTTCTGAGAATGATTTGGTTGTTAAATATTATGAGTTATAATATTAATGATGAATAAGTTTGTGTTGATTAAAGATGAAATTGATAGTTCCATTGTGTTGGGATAATTAGTGTTGGTGGAAATCGACATTTATTTCGATAATAATTGATGTCTGGAGGTTATATTGACCAATCGGGTAATTAATCGGATAAATGAGCAATTAATTGCTATTAATTCATATGCTTATAACTATTTATTCACATGTGTGTACTATTGATTCACATGTATGTACTATTAGGAGAGGTGGTGCAAGATTGATAATACTTGCATGACTAAATTAAAAATGGAGGTATAGATGAAGGTACTATAATGTAATTATTTTTTCAAATGTATAGAACTATTGAGTCACATGATTGTACTATTGATTCACATGATATACTATTAGGGAAGGTGATGCAAGTTTTATAATACTTGCAGGACTAAATTAAAAATGAAGTAAAAGATGAAGGTATTATACTGTAATATTTCGAGCCCCAAAACGTGCAATTATCGAAACTATATTTTCCTATAAATAGAAGCTCATTCTTCCTTCATTCTCACCAATTCACTAAGACTCACAAGAGCAATTATAGAGAGAGAAGCTATAGAGAGAAAGAAGAAGAGAAGTCTGCTACTTCACTATTCCAATACCCAGTCTTCTTCTGAGATAAGGGGTATTATTTCTTTCGTATTCGTAAGAGATATTATTTTTGTTCAATATTCGTATGAAATATTATTTCTTTCATACTCTGTAGTATGTAAGTAATATTATTTCATTTCGTATCCCTAGTTCTACACTCATTTTGGTGAAGTATTACTTTTATATTCCATGAAATTAATAGAATATCCTTAATATTTGCACTTCATCCAATATCTTTTCATGGAAAAATTATTTTGGGCATTCTTGATAATTATTAATCTTTTCATGCCGGGATACTATTCACGAATTACTATTCACCCAGTTACTATTCACTTGAATATTATTCACTCGGGTGTTTGGGGAACTTTTTATGACGGTCCAGATGTTTGCATTAGTAGTCCTCACTATTCAGTGAAATAGTGTGATAATAATTGTAATGAAAACTTTATTTGAGTTTGGATACTCTCTACGAGATATTATCCGTGTTGAAACTCTCAGCTACGTTTTGTCGTACTGTATAAAAGAAGTTTGTATTTAAATTCTGTATCCTGTATTTGGAGACTCAAGATGGGTGATGTATATTTATTTTGGGGGCGTCACAGTTCGTATCAAAGCTTAGGAATATGATCCCTGGCTGAGATGTGAGATAAGAACTAGGAGGGGAGAGACGGGGAATTCCTTCGCTAGTATGACCTATCTAAGTTTATTTGTTATTTAATTGGTCGGTCAGAGTATAGGGATAATATGTAGCATGTTAATTAACTCTTATTTTGAAACTATATTCTAGAATGATATCTGAAATACAAGAGATAAGAAATGGAAAAATCATTATACAGAGGAAATAATCAGAAAGGTACAATCTAAAAAGAAAGCAATGTATTCTCATCTCTTAAAACTACCAGGTACGTAAATTTCGAAGGCGAAATTTCATAAGTAGGGGAGATTGTAAGACCACGAATTTTATGAAATGAAAGTATTCAATTTTTTTATAATTATTATTTTATTTAGTAAATGGTTAAATTGATAGAGGTTAAAGTTAAGGGTGACATTTGAAAAATTTTCAAAGTAAGCAAGTTGATATAAAATATTCGTTGTGTCGGGGAATATTCGATTGGTCGGAGAATATTCGTTTTAACAGGGAATATTCATACGACAACACAATCATTGGTGGACCCCACAACGGAGGTACTGTCGTAGTTAGAAAATGACTGAAATATTTATAAAAATAACGGTGAAAGTTTTACCGTTAAACTGTTGAACTACCCTGTGAGACCCCAGATTTTATGAATAAATATTTAATTTTCTCACAATAATTTTTTAAATATTATGGTGTGGATTTGATATAATGTTATAGTTGTGGGTTATATTTATAAATTTTTCAAAGTACGCAAGTTGTTATATAATATTTGATTGGTCGGAGAATATTCTTTTTGTCGGGGAATAACCGTACTACGGTACAATTATTGGTGGACCCCGCAATGGAATTATTGTCGGATTGAGAAAACGACAAAAATACTTTATGAAAATAACGGCGGAAGTTTTACCGTTAACTGTTGAAACACCCGGTGTTAAAAGTACAGTAATACGCGTGGTTGCATAGTAGCACACAGTATTGATTATTGATGCTTACGTGAGAAGTCACTCAGTTATTCATATTATTATTTGTAATATTGACAATGTCTAAAAGTTCTGTCAATGAGAGGTTTGGTCACCTAATTGCGCGCCAATAAAGAGAAATCCTTATCGGAAAGCCCCCTTTTTCCTGGGAACGACCTGGTTATTAAATATTGTGAGTTATAATATTAATGATGAATGTTATTAAAATTGAAGTTGTGTTCGGAGTTGAATTTGGAGACACAGACGTGATATTTGAGCCCGGAACGATGAAATTAGTAAAAATAGTCTATAAACACAAAATTTTTCCGGGATTCACTATTTAGTCAAAAAGTCAATAGTTGATTTTTTTGGGAAAAGTCAAACTTCAAAATTTTAAAATTTATATTGTTGATAAAAATAGTTTCATTATGTTGGAATTGTTCGTGTTAGTGAAAATTGACATCTATTTCGATGATAATTGATGTCTGGGGGTTATATTGATAAATCGGGTAATTTATCTGATAAATGAGCAATTAATTGCTACTAATTTACATGCTTATATAACTATTTGTTCGCATGTGTGTACTATTGAATCACATTCTTGTACTATTAGGGGAGTTGGTGCAAAATTGATAATACTTGCATGACTAAGTTAAAAATAGAGGTATAGATGGATGTACTATACTGTAATTATTTTTATCACATGATTAGAACTATTGAGTCACATGATTTACTATTGATTCACATTATGTACTATTAGGGGAGTTGGTGCAAGTTTGATAATACTTGCATGACTAAATTAAAAATGAAGAAAAAGAAGAAGGTATTATATTGTAATATTTCGAGCCCCAAAACGTGTAATTATCGAAACTATATTTTCCCATAAATAGAAGCTCATTCTTCCTTCATTTCTCACCAATTCACAAAAGCTTTAGAACAATTATTATAGAGAGAAATTATAGAGAGAAAGAAGAAGAGAAGTCTGCTACCTCACTATTCCAGTATCCAGTTTTTTTTAAGGTAGGGAATATTATATATTTGTTGTACTCGTAGGGAGTATTATTTCTTTCTTATCCATGAAGAGAAATTCTGTTATTCCATTCTTTATTATTCTATTGGAATAACCTGTATACGCGGGCTACCCTATACTTGGTGAAATTCTTCTGTTATTCCATTCTTTATCATTCTGTTAAAACATCATGTCTGTGCGTTTACGCCGGACCTGGTTCCATTATTTATCATTCTGTTGGACTATCCTGTCTGTGCGTTCTACGCCGGACCTGGTTCCGTCTTTATTATTCTGTTGGAATATCCTGTCTGTGTATTTTACGCCGGACCTGATTCCGTCCTTATTAGTATTCTGTTGGAATAACCTGTCTATGCGAAGTACCGCATGAATGGTGATTTCTGTTGTTATTTCATTCTTTATTATTCTGTTGGAACATCCTGTCGGTGCAAATTTTGCCTGACCTGGTTCCGTTATTTAGTATTCTGTTGGAATAACCTGTCTATGCGAAGTACCGCATACATGGTGATTTCTTTTGTTATTCCATTCTTTATTATACTCAGTTGGTTAAAGTTTTGACTTCTATACTCCATGAAATTAGTGGAATATCCTTGATATTTGAGCTCCATCTAGTATCTTTTCATGAAAATATTCTTCTGAGCATTCTTGAATTTTACTCTACAAAGCAGTATCATGTTGACAATTTGGACATTATTAGTTTCTGGATAAATTAATTCTTGAACTTTTTTTATTGAATTCTTATATCATTGTCATCATCCTCATGTTTATATTTTATTGAAAGTCATCTGTGGCCTGTAATGCATAGATGGACTTGGTATAATTATGACCAGGGATTATTCGGTGTAATTATGACCGTAATGTTACAAATGATGTGGTAAAAGTCCTCATTGGCCCGTAGTGCATTGATGGACAGTTTTTGGTATGATTATGGCTATGGATTCTCTTCGGCCAAGAGTGCAAAAATGAATTATTTTATGGCATGATCAGGACCGTTGATGAAAACACGATTATCTTTGGCCTGTAGTGCATGGATAATTCGTGGTCGTGATACTAAAAATATCTTTGGCCTATAATGCAGGGATGAGTTAATGATGTGGATTATTTATTAAGCTGAATCTCAGCGATAAAGTTGGTGAAAAGCTTTTTAAATCATAGAAAATAGTAGAATTTATATTTTACTTGACTCTTCTAATGGATTGTTTATTCCGCTGCAGTTTTTGATCTAAAACTTGTTGTCTATTACATTCTAACAGTTGTTATACTGTTGAAGGCTAATGATAATTTATTCTGCATTATCTTAGTCATAATATTTCTTACTGGGGTAGTTGAGCTCACCCTTTCCTTCACTGTTTTATTCAGGAAATGAGAACGTAGCTGGGACTAGTCGGGGAGCAGAGTGATGGTCCTAGATGTTTGCATTAGTAGTCCTCACTATTCTGTTAAATAGTGTAACAATAAATGTAATGTGGACTCCATTGAGTTTGTATACTCTCTAGTAAATAATATTTGTATTCAAACTCACAACTCATGTTGTATATTTAAGATTGCATTTGTATTCTGTACCATATATTTGGTGACTCAGAATAGGTGATGTATTCCTGTTTTGGGGCGTCACATACCCGGTAGTAATAGTACAGTAATACGTGTGGTTGCATAGTAGCACACAATATTGATTATTGATGCTTACGTGAGAAGTCACTCAATTATACTTAATTATTGCTACCGTAATTGCTGCATAATATCTCTCATATTATTAATTCAATTATTGTCACAATATCATCTGCATAATATTTTATATTATTAAATCAATAATTGAGACGACGAAGTTATTCATATTATTATTTACAATATTGACAATGTCTAAAAAGTTCTGTCAATGAGAGGTTTGATCACCTAATTGCGCCCCAATAGGAAGAAATCCTTATCGAAAAGCCCCCTCTTTCCTGGGAATGATTTGGTTGTTAAATATTGTGAGTTATAATATTAATGATGAATACGTTTGTGTTGATTAAAGATAAAATTGATAGTTCCATTGTGTTGGGATTATTAGTGTTGGTGGAAATTGACATTTATTTCGATAATAATTAATGTCTGGAGGTTATATTGACCAATCGGGTAATTAATCGGATAAATGAGCAATAAATTTCTATTAATTCACATGCTTATAAATATTTATTCACATGTGTGTACTATTAAGTCACATGCATGTACTATTAGGGGAGGTGGTGCAAGATTGATAATACTTGCATGACTAAATTAAAAATAGAGGTATAGATAAAGGTACTATACTGTAATTATTTTTTTCACATGTATAGAACTATTGAGTCACATGATTGTACTATTGATTCACATGATATACTATTAGGGGAGGTGGTGCAAGTTTGATAATACTTGAATGACTAAATTAAAAATGAAGGAAAAAATGAAGGTATTATACTGTAATATTTCGAGCCCCAAAACGTGCAATTATCGAAACTATATTTTATTATAAATAGAAGCTCATTCTTCGTTCATTCTCACCAATTCACTAAAACCCAAAAGAGTAATTATAGAGAGAGAAGCTATAGAGAGAAAGAAGAAGAGAAGTCTGCTACTTCACTATTCCAATATTCAGTCTTCTTCTAAGATAAGGGGTATTATTTCTTTCGTATTCGTAAGGGATATTATTTTTGTTCAATATCCGTGTAAAATATTATTTTTTTTTCTATACTCTGTAGTATGTAAGTAATATTATTTCGTTTCGTATCCCTAGTTCTACACTCATTTTGTTGAAATATTGCTTCTATATTCCATAAAATTAGTAGAATATCCTTGATATTTGTGTTTCATCCAGTATATTTTCATGGAAAAATTATTCTGGGCATTCTTAATAATTATTGATCTTTTCATGTCAGAATACTATTCACGAGTTACTATTCACCTGGTTACTATTTACTCGAATATTATTCACTCGGGTATTTGGGGCACTTTTCATGCCGGGGTACTATTCACGAGGTACTATTCCCAAAGTACTATTCACAGGGTATTATTCATGGTGTACTATTCACCAGAAAAATATATTTCTTTTCTGTCCAAATTTTTTTTATACATGAATATTATTCTTGAATTTTACTTCACAAAGCAGTATCATGTTGACAATTTGGATATTTTTAAACTCTGGATAAATTTAAAGTCTTTAATATTTATCCTTTATTTCGTTTAATTAATGATTATATTATTTTCATCATCCTCATGCTTATATTGTGATAAAAGTCATCTGTGGCTTACGTGCATAGATGTACTATTGATTGATATGATTATGACTAGAGATTATTCAGTATAATCATGACCGTAATGTTACAAATGATGTGGTAAAAATTCTCATTGGCCTGTAGTGCATTGATGAACAGTTGTTGGTATGATTATGACCAGAGATTATTCGGTATAATCATGATCATTGATGATTACATGAATATCCTTGGCCCGTAGTGCAGGGATGATTTGATGATGTGGTTTATTTATTAAGCTAAGTCTCAGTGATAAAATTGATGATAACCTTTTTAAATCATAGAAGATAGTATATATCATGCTCTACTTGACTCTTCTAATGGATTGCTTGTTCCGCTGCAGTTAAACTTGATGTTTATTATATTTTATCATTTTAACACTGTTGAAGGCAAACGATAATTTATTATGCATTATCTTAGTCATAATATTTCTTACTGGGCTAGTTGAGCTCACCCTTTGTTTTTATTGTCTCTTCACGAAATGAGAATATAGCTGAGACTAGTCGGGGAACGGAGTGATGGTCCAGATGTTTGCATTAGTAGTCCTCACTATTCAGTGAAATAGTGTAATAATAATTATAATGAGGACTTTATTTGAGTTTGGATACTCTCTACGAGACATTATTCGTGTTGAAACTCTCAGCTATGTTTTGTCGTATTGTATAAAAAAAGTTTGTATTTAAATTCTGTACCATGTATTTTTGCGACTCAAGATGGGTGATGTATACCTATTTTGGGGGCGTCTCATGTATCAACCCCCCATAACACTGGCAAGCTAATGCCTAACTGGGATGGACCTTATGAAGCAGTGGAGTTACCAAAGCCCGGGACTTACCGGCTTCGAGCGATGGATGGTTCGGAGGTAAAGAATACATGACATGCTGGAAGGCTTAGAAGATATTACCAGTAAAAGATATGCTATTCTTTCCTTTACTTATGTAATCTATGCTATTTATCAATGAAATAAATAGAATTTCTCTTCGGGAAAATTTTATACTTCATTTAAATTCATAAGCATTTAAAAATCAGATCAGACAAACTTCGGGCACAAACCGAACAGAACATTGGAAACAATATAACTGATCGGTAAAAGTCACAAGTATAACTGATCGAAAACAAAATTTCTTATATTTCATTCATATCCAAAAAGTTTTACAACTCCGATCAGACAAGCTTCAGATATAAACCGATCAAAAAGTTAGAAACAACATAACTTATTGGTAAAACATCACAAGCATAACTGATCGGGCATGTTACAAACAAAGAAAAAGAAAACAATTACAAAAATTACAAGTAAAAAACCTAAAAGAAACTATTCTTTAGGACCTTCATCCTCAGCTTCAGATTCTTCATCCGAAGAATCAAGGATAGAGACATCAAGTCCGACATTTTCCATCTTAGCCCGAGCCTTTTCACGACAAGCTTCATAGCCGTCGGCAAATTGAGCCATGATCTTCTCGATCAAAGCAGACGATTCTTCGTACTTTTTGATGGCACACTGCTCGACTTCGGAACATTCTGCTTTCATGGTGTTGTTTTCCCTAATTAGATACATCATCTTACCGTTCATCTCAGAAAACTTCTCCGTAATAGCATCAATGTCGCTCTCCTGATCCTTGACTTCTTCAGACAAGATATCATTCTCCTAGATAACCTTCTTGGCATGAGTATCAAGACCAATGAACTCCTGCTGCAGAAGGGCATATTGTTCATTGAGCTCGGCAATCTGACGTTCAGCCTTGGTCACTTTATTCCGAGTGTCGGCATGAAGGTCTCTCTCCTTCTTCAGATCCAAGTTCATACCTCGCAACTCAGCCTCGAGAAGCGCCACATCTGACCTCACTTAAGCTTCTTTCTTTGTTTCCCGGGATAGAGGCGGAATGGCTCGAACGAGGATGGCGTTGGCCTGTAGTTGGGTACACAAGTATGTTAGTTACAATGAAGTTAGAATCAGTATAGGAAATGTTACAATTTATCTAATTTACCTGGCATTGGTCTTTAAGGTAGGATACTAAAAACTCCTCAGAGGAATACCCCTTAAACCGCTCATCATCTCCGGACAGTTTAAAATGTTCGAGCTGGGTAAAGAGAAAGACCTCTGAAGGACTCCTCGGCCAAAAAGTCTTCTTCGTCCCAGGAGAATAACTCGACTCGGTGGTCGGTTTGGAGGTAAGCGTTGAAGCGGTAAGAGGGTCGACCTCCACGATCTGAAGATCCGGATCCTCTGTCAGTTGAGGCTTCTTAGGCCGGGGTTCAAGAGGAACCTCTTCGATCTCCTCTGAATATGCAACGATAGCTGCTGGATGTGGTGGTGGAGTAGGTTTTGGAAGGGCCGAGGAAGATGTATTCGGGGCGGCTTTGAAGGTAAGCTTCCTTTTCTTCTTCTTTAACAATGCCATCTTCTCATCCCGATCCATCTTTAGAGAATTTTTCGTGGAAGGTTCAGCTTTAGTGGTTGAAGGAATCGGACCTGATGTCGAACTGATGGAGAGTTCGGCGATTGGGATGGCCTCATCCTCGGGAGAGTCGTCTGCGGCCGGGGGATGGATGGGTTCGGTAGTGACTAGTAGCGGTGTTAATGACGCATCAGCCCCCTCGGGTTTGAAGATGGTTACTGCAAAAAGTGATGAGACAGTCAATATAAATCCGTGGAAGATTAAGTTCAGATGTAAGAAGAGTTCGAGGTTTGTAACTTATGGCCGTGTTTGTAGAGCCAGATTTCCTTATACACGACCTCCAGACCCCAATTAATTTTTGACAATAGCTTGTAAAACTTCTTGAAGGCGTCGGCTCTATCCTTTGGAAATTTGGTAACTTTTACAATAGGGTCCCCTTTATGAAGAACCACTGTGGATGCCAGCCTTTGTTACTTGAAGGGGTCTTCATGAAGGTGGCTCGGCCAGATACTCAATTCAGTTGTCGAAGGCCAGGTTCCTTGGATCGGCCAATAGAAAATAGGACAAAAAAGAAATCAAGCCCAAGAGTGATGCCAGCCTCCTGACACAGGGCGATGAAGTTGATAAGGTGGATGTAGGAGTTCACACCAGCTGGGCAAAACCGATCCCAACAAAGCAGAGGAAAGAGGAGATAAATTCATGAAGTGGAAATCGAACCCCATACCTCAAAGCGTAGAGGGGAATCGCGACCCAGTCGCCTTCGGGGCGCCAGAACATCCTTTCATTCGGCTCCGGAACCTGAAGTTTGAACTCTTTGGGATGTTGAATACGGTTCGAATGTCGGACAGTTGGGATGATGTGATAGTGGACTTGGTGTTGACATGAGAGAAATCAGTCTCTGAGGCGTATAGCTTTCGGATCTTCAATTCGACACTATCGGAAGAAGTTGCGATGGGTGTTGCCGGTAATTCGACCGGAATCGGATCTTCGGCGGCAATAGTAGTGGTGGAGATAACTGTTGAAATTGGTCTAGAGGTGGGAAGAATGCTAGAATCAGTCATTCGAGAAGGATGATGAAGAAATATGAGATTTGAAACATGGTGACAAGCAGAAAAGCTGTAATCGGAGAAGTTTGGTGAAATTGAGTACTCGCCGGAAATCTTCCTTGCCAGAAAGTTTGAGAAAGGAATTTGAAATGATGAAAGGCTCGAAAAAGTGACATGGATGAAAGGATAAGGGTTTATATAGTGTGACTGCACGAATCCCCAGGGCGGCTGTTTATGATGAGTGGGGCTCGGTCCTTAGGAGGCGTACACCAGTTCGTAAAATGAAAAGGAACCGTTTGGGTTCCCAAGGCAGCTCATCATTTTCTGGCGTGACTCTTCAAGTTAATGTCTTTACAAGTCTCTGATTATAAACATATTATAACAAGAGACTGGGGGGCAATGTTCAGGAGTATTTTACCCATCGTCATATAGGCTGAAGACCTGGGCTGGGACCAAGGAGATTGGGCCTATTGGGCCGAAGCCATGTAGGATGTTGAAGGAGGTCGGGTTCGGATATCCGAGCCCTCTGGTCCGGAGTCCTGTTTTGAACGTGATGTTCGGGGTCGGGCCTTCGAGCCCCTTGGGCCGAAGCCCAGACCAGTATATATAAGCTTGGTAGGATTGGGCCTGTGCAGTTGGGCAACCCATATGCAGAGTCTGGAGTTATAAGGGGTTTATATGACGCCCCAAAAAAAAGGTATACATCACCCATTCCGAGTTGCCAAATACATGGTACAAAATTCAAATACAACTTAATTATACAACTGTCGTGTAAAATACAACAAAACATAAGCTGAGAGTTTTAATACGAATATTGTCTTCTAGACAGTATTCAAACTCAAATGGAGTCCTTATTATATTTATTATCACACTATTTCACTGAATAGTGAGGACTACTAATGCAAACATCTGGACCGTCACTCCGTTCCTCGACTAGTCCCAGCTATATTCTCATTTCCTAAAGAGAACAATGAAAACAAAGGGTGAGCTCAACTAGCCCAGTAAGAAATATTATGACTAAGATAATGAGAAATAAATTATCGTTAGCCTTCAACAGTGTTAAACTGATAAAATATAATAAACATCAAGTTTAACTGCAGCAGAACAAACAATCCATTAAAAGAGTCAAGTAGAGCATGATATCTACTATCTTATAGGATTTAAAAAGCTTATCATCAATTTTATCGCTGAGACTCAGCTTAATAAATAAACCACATCATCGAATCATCCATGAACTACGGGCCAAAGATATTTATGTAATCATCAATGGTTATGATTATACCGAATAATCTCTGGTCATAATTATACCAACAACTGTCCATCAATGCACTACAGGCTAATGAGGATTTTTACCACATCATTTATAACATTGTGGTCATGATTATACCGAATAATCCCTGGTTATAATCATACCAATCAATAGTACATCTATGCACATAAGTCACATATGACTTTATCACAATATAAGCATGAGGATGATGGCAATGATATAAGAATTCAATAAAAAAAATTAAATGATAAATTTTTAAAGATTTATAACTTAATTTATCCAAAATTCAATAATATCCATATTGTCAACATGATACTGCTTTGTGGAGTAAATTTTAAGAATAATATTGTATCAAAAATGATTTGGACAGCAAAGAAATCAATTTTTATCATGAATAATTCCTCGGGTGAATAGTACCCGAGTGAATAGTACCTTGTGAATAGTACTTCAGGAATAGTACCCCAGGAATAGTACTTGTGAATAGTACTTTGTGAATAGTACTTTATAAATAGTACCACTTAAATAGTACTTTGTGAATAGTACCCCGTGAATAGTACTGTAAAAATGAATACTACTGATGGACAATACTTCGACATGAAAAACTTAAAATTTAACAAGAATGTGCAGAAAATATCCTTGTGAAATGATACTAGATGAAGCACAAATTTCAAGGATATTCTATCAATTTAACGGAGTATAGAAGCAATACTTTAACAAAATGAGGGTATAATCAGGAATACGAGACAAAATAATATTAATCACATACTACAGAGTATGGAAGAAAATATTATTCATATGAATACTGAACAAAATAATATCCCTTCCTCAGAAGAAGACTAGATACTAGAATAGTGAAGTAGCAGACTTCTCTTCTTCTTTCTCTCTCTATATCTTCTCTCTCTATAATTGCTCTTGTGAGACTTAGTGAATTGGTGAGAATGAAAGAAGAATGAGCTTCTATTTATAGAAAAATTTAGTTTCGATAATTGCATATTTTGGGACTCGAAATATTACAGTATAATACCTTCATCTTTTCCTTCATTTTTAATTTAGTCATGCAAGTATTATCAATCTTGCACCACCTCTCCTAATAGTATATGCATGTGAATCAATAGTATACACATGTGAACAAATAGTTATAAGCATGTGAATTAATAGCACCTAATTGCTCATTTATCCGATTGATTACCCGATTGGTCAATATAACCTCCAGACATCAATTATTATCGAAATAGATGTCGATTTTCACTAACACTAATAATTTCAACACAATAAAAATATCAATTTCATCTTTAATCAACACGAACTTATTCATCATTAATATTATAACTCATAATATTTAACAACCAGATCATTCCCAGAAAAAAGGGGCTTTTCGATAAGGATTTCTCCCTATTGGCGCGCAATTAGGTGACAATACCTCTCCTCGACAGAACTTTCTAGACATTGTCAATATTGCAAATAATAATATGAATAAATTTGTCGTCTCAATTATTGATTTAATAATAATAAATATTATGCAGATGATACTGTGATAATAATTGAATTAATAATATGAGAGATATTATACAGCAATTAATGCAGCAATAATTAAGTATAACTGAGTAACTTCTCACGTAAACATTAATAATCAATACTGTGTGCTACTATGCAACCACGCGTATTACTGTACTTTTACCACCGGGTAGTTCAACAGTTTAACGGTAAAACTTTCGCCGTTATTTTTATAAAAAGATAATTCTGTCGTTTTCTAACTACGACAATACTTCCGTTGTGGGGTCCACTAATGATTGTGTCATCGTATAAATATTCCTTGTTAAAACGAATATTTCCCGACCAATCGAATATTATATAACCACTTGCTTACTTTGCAAAATTTATAAATAATACCCACAACTATAACATTATATTAAATCCACACCATAATATTTAAAAATATATTTCGAGAACAATTAATCTTTATTCATAAAAGTTGGGGTCTTACAGTTTTTGTGGTTAAGGACTCTAGTCCTAATCATATTCAAATAAAGTAACTCAAAAGGTAGTATTTGGATTGGATTCAACTTACACCTTTTAAGGAGATTGTATTGGACCCAAATATAGGTAACTACCATATTTAGGAGTCCTAATCTGACTCGGAGAGAGATTCTAAGGAAGTGAGAATGGCTATAAATACAAGGTTTGACTACAATTAACAGGTAATACATCTTTAAACGCGTCGGCGAAACTTGGCGTTAACATTTATCATTATGCATTTCTCTCCCCCCCCTTTTCTTGGAAGATATATCAACATACATTGAATTTTTTGAACATTTAAGATTCATGCATCATTATATATATATATATATATATATATATATATATATATATATATATATATTTCAAAGCTTAGAAGCAAGAATCATAAAAGTGCATTTTATATTTAATTATTTTTTTACATTTTCTATTATATGGATCATTTTGATTTGGAGTAGAGTATTATATATATATATATATATATATATATATATATATATATATATATATATATATATATATATATATAGTACGGATCTAAATTATATCTCTTAAATAACATACCTTTATTAAAATTACGTCGTTTTTCAAATAATTTTAAAAAACAAGTGGGGCCTCAAGTGGTATTTTGATAAATAAGATGAAAACAAGTGGAATCACTTCTTTTAATACTCCATCCGTCCCAAGATAAAAGTCTTTAATACTATTTCAGAATGTCTACTTACCTTAAATGAACCGTCATCTTAGCTTTTAGCGACAGACAACATATAGCGACAGACAACATATAGCGACGAACCGAACTTATAGAGACGGACCAAATCGTCGCCCGGTCCGTCGCTATAGTGGGGGTAAGCAAAGTGAGCTAGATAAGGGGTGAGCTTAAGATCCGGGTCGTGTATATATATATATACGGAGAGGCTCTAAAGCGAACCTTAAAAAACGAACCAAAGACGAACCGTCGTCTTTGGTGTCTATGGCGACAGTTCGACCCGTCGCCAAAGACTACATGGCTATGGCGACAGATCGAACCGTCGCCATAGACACCAAAGACGACGGTTCGTCTTTAATTCGCTCTTTAAGGTTCGCTTTAGAGACGGGCCGTGTGTGTATATATATATATATATATATATATATATATATATATATATATAAGGAGAGAAAGAGAGAGAGAGAGTGTAAGGATCAAGTGCATACCCCTTATCTTACTCACCCATGCTTACCCCCCTTTAGACGACGGTTTCGGTCATACAACCGTCGTCTATACTTTTAGTGACGCTATATGTTGTCCGTCGCTAAAAGTATAGATGACGGTTGTATGATCGAAACCGTCGTCTAAAGGGGGGTAAGCACGGGTAGGTAAGATAAGGGGTATGCACTTGATCCGGACCGTGTATATATATATATATATATATATAACATTTACGGTTGACGAAATAAGCAGAGGAGCTTGTAATTCTTTATTAACCTTAACTACTATGAATTGTTCACATTTAAGGTCACATTATTATTTTACTGTTTGAATTGGTCTACCCACCCGGCCCCTTGAAAAATGTTCAAATTAAAAAGCACAATATAATTTGGCCTCATTCGCCACTACTGTTTAGCGGCCGTGTTTGTGCATTTGACTTTTACAGAACATCATATTTTTTGAAAATTAAAAAGTAGTACCCCAAATAAATAGTACTCTCTCCGTCTCATTATATCTGACGTTCTAGAGATTTTTACGTAGATTAAGAATATATGCAGTTTTACAATTTTATCTTTAATTAATATTTTGATCTCATTTAATTCTTCATTAACACCAGATAAGCTAAAACGACAACAACAACTTTTTGCTTCATAACCGGCAACGAAACGGAGACATCAGGCTCCAAATTGAAGCACCGATCGGCGGGCCTCGTGTTGAGAGTTCTAACTTCACGGTCTCATCGCCGCCGTACATTTCCTATTCTACGATCCACAACGGTTGAATTTCAGATCCAGGCATTTATGTATTGGTATATATATGAGAGAGAAAGAGGAGCGATAAAGTGAATGGGATGGATTTGGTAAGGCATGAACTGTCAGTTCAACATCAGAAAATAGCCATTAATGGTGGTGGAGAAGGAAGGGTAGAAAAGGAAAACAAATAGGCAAAATATCCTTGATTTTGTAGAACGTCAAATATTTTGGAAAGAAAAAAACACTCTAGAACGTCAGATATAATGGGATAGAGGGAGTAGTTCACTTCATGACAGTTTCACACACCCACATGGGTTTTAATATGCATCAACAGTTGCGGATACTATTCCAATAACCACATTTATTATTGTTGTTCATTATGAAATTCAAGAGTTAGAGATTGAATTAGAGTCCGACGACAGACCTATTCTTTCTAACTATCTGAAAAATTACTGCAGTGCCCTCCATTTAATTACTCATTACCGTTAGAGCCTCTAACGACATGTGAAAAAAATAATCCAAGTTGTAAATTGGCAAACATGTTAAGCAACATGCGCCAATCATATATTGAACTAATTCAAACATTGAACTAATGCCAAGCCACAAAACACAACATGAACTATAGTTATATTCACATTTCACATAAAAATTAATAATGCAAGGTGTGAAATTTCATATTTGTCTAGCTGTTGGTGCTTCTTCTTCCAAGCAATATTTATTATCTGGATGTGAATATTGATTGATTAGCAATCAACTAGAATTACTTCATCCACCTGCCGCTAGATGCTCTAGTGACAGTGAATAATTAAATAGAGAGTACTGCAGTAATTTTTCGGGACTGCTGCTAAAAGGAGTAGCAGCAGGGTCGGACTCTAATGCAATCACAACCCTTGGATATTATGATGAACAACCATATATGAGGATGTTGGAATAAGCTAACTCTAAGTTTGAGTTTTGTCTTTGTTTATAAAAAACAATGAAGAGACCAGCTAACAAGCTATATATGCTGCACATTGGCTTTGGATGGACATACACCGGCTAGGAAAAGAAGGACCATCAATTAAGCTCCTTGATGTTTTACGGGAGATGATCTGTCAAACAAAAATTAAAAATAAATTATAATCCAAGTTAACTGCAAGCGCGATATATAATTAATTGATTTTAGTTTTGGTTTCTAAAATAAACAAAATTTTCTTGAGAATGCACTTATCTATTATGTTGCATAACAATATAACATGTTTACAATTGTCTACTTAAATATTTGGGTCACATTAATTACTTATCAATACTAAACATTACAATCAACCATTAGTATTACGTTTTGCTCTATATTAATTGTGGGAAAAACTAATGATTTAGCCACTATAGTTGACAAGTTTTACTTAATTCAAAACCGAATTTTTAATTTTTTGAATTACCTCATTAAATTAATTAAAATTTTATAATTGGTTCAGTCTGTTAACTCAAGCTCACTTATGTTAAATTGAACGCGAGTTTTTTCCTACGTGACTTTTTAACAGAAAAGGAAAAATGACTCATTTTTGATGGCCCAATCCAAGGTGGATTACGCGGCAAAAGAAAACTACTATTAAACAAACCAAACCCAAACCAAACCAAACGAAGCAATACCTTATTCGAAGTTCAGAGAGAGAGAGAGAGAGAGAGAAGATTGCTACAAACTATAGTTCCAACATAGTCGAAGTTCACAGAGAAAGAGAGAGAGCGAGCGACGAAGACGAAGGCGCGATTTGATCTGCTAGAATTTTTTATGTAAATCTCTGGCGAAGTCGAATGTATGTATGGGTTTGTGTTTAAAATAAATTCCTTTGTCGAGATTTTTCTGCAAATATCCGAGTTAGAGTTTTTTTTTCCATTGATTATTGTTCGATTTGTGTTTAAATGTAACACCCTTAGAATAACTCCTGTAAATATCCAAACTAGGCTTTTTTTTCCATTGATTAGTTTTCGATTTGGGTTTATATGTTCATTTTGGGTTTAAATGTAACACCCTTACGTGTTTTTTGGACTCTTTATGGTACATGCTTAGAATAACTTCTGTAATTATCCAAATTAGGTTTTTTCTTCCACTGATTGTTCTTTGATTTGGGTTTATATATCGATTTGGGTTTAAGGTATGTATGATTTGGTACATGATTGTTCGTTGATTTGGGTTTTAATTTAATACCCTTATTTGTTCCAGTATGTATGATTTGGGTTTATATGTCGATTTCTTCCACTGATTGTTCAATTTTACAATGCTTATTATCTAATGTTGTGCCCTATAACTATTGCAGCATGGGTTTGTTTTCTATGGAGTTTAATCACGGTGGTAGTGTAAAACCCCAACTTTTATGAATAAGGATTAATTTTTTTCGAAATATATTTTTGAATATTATGGTATGGATTTGATATAATGTTATAGTTGTGGGTAATATTTACAAATTTTGCAAAGTAATCAAGTGGTTGTATAATATTCGATTGATCGGGAAATATTCGTACGACGACATAATCATTGGTGGACCCCCATAACGCAAGTATTGTCGTATTCAGAAAACGACAGAATTATCTTTTTATAAAAATAATGGCGAAAGTTTTACCGTTAAACTGTTGAACTACCCGGTGGTAAAAGAACAGTAATACGCGTGGTTGCATAGTAGCACACGGTATTGATTATTGATGCTTACGTGAGAAGTCACTCAGTTATACTCAATTATTGCTACAATAATTGCTGCATAATATCTCTCATATTATTGATTCAATTATTGTCACAATATCATCTGCATAATATTTATTATTATTAAATCAATAATTGAGACGATAAAGTTATTCATATTATTATTTGCAATATTGATAATATCTAGAAAGTTCTGTCAAGGAAAGGTTTGGTCACCTAATTGCGCGCCAATAGGGAGAAATCCTTATCAGAAAGCCCCCACTTTCCTGGGAATGATCTGGTTGTTAAATATTATGAGTTATAATATTAATGATGAATAAGTTCGTATTGATTAAAGATGAAATTGATATTTTTATTGTGTTAGGATTATTAGTGTTAGAGGAAATCGACATCTATTCCGATAATAATTGATGTCTGGAGGTTATATTGAACAATCGGGAATTAATCGGATAAATGAGCAATTAATTGCTATTAATTCATATGCTTATAACTATTTGTTCAAATGTGTGTACTATTGATTCACATGCATGTACTATTAGGGGAGGTGGTGCAAGATTGATAATACTTGCATGACTAAATTTAAAATAGATGTATAGATGAAGTTACTATACTGTAATTATTTTTTTCACATGTATAAGAACTATTGAGTCACATGATTAGACTATTGATTCACATGATATACTATTAGGGGAGGTGGTGCAAGTTTGATAATACTTGCAGGACTAAATTAAAAATGAAGAAAAAGATAAAGGTATTATATTGTAATATTTCGAGCCCCAAAATGTGCAATTATTGAAACTATATTTTCCTATAAATAGAAGCTCATTCTTCTTTCATTATCACCAATTCACTAAGACTTACAAGAGAAATTATAGAGAGAGAAGCTATAGAGAGAAAGAAGAAGAGAAATATGCTACCACACTATTCTAGTATCCAGTCTTCTTCTGAGGTAAGAGATATTATATTTGTTCAGTATTCGTAAGAAATAATATTTTCTTTCATACTCTGTAGTATTCGAGTAATATTATTTCGTTTTATATTCTTAATTCTACACTAATTCTGTTAAAGTATTGCTTTTATACTCCGTGAAATCGACATCTATTCCAATAATAATTGATGCTTGGAGGTTATATTGACTAATCGGGTAATTAATCGGATAAATGAGCAATTAATTGCTATTAATTCACATGCTTATAACTATTTATTGACATGTGTGTACTATTGATTTACATGTATATACTATTAGGGGATGTGGTGCAAGATTGATAATACTTGTACGAGTAAATTAAAAATGAAGGAAAAGATGAAGGTATTATACTGTAATATTTCGAGCCCCAAAACGTGCAATTATCGAAACTATATTTTCCTATAAATAGAAGCTCATTCTTCTTTCATTCTCACCAATTCACTAAGACTCACAAGAGCAATTATAGAGAGAGAAGCTATAGAGAGAAAAAAGAAGAGAAGTCTGCTATCTCACTATTCTAGTATTCATTCTTCTTCTGAGGTAAGAGATATTATTTTTTTCATTATTCATAGGAATAAAATTTTCTTCCATACTCTGTAGTATGTGAGTAATATTATTTCGTCTCGTATTCCTGATTATACCCTCATTTTGTTAAAGTATTGCTTCTATACTCCGTTAAATTAGTAGAATATCATTGAAATTTGCCCTTCATCTAGTATCGTTTCACAATGATATTTTCTGCACATTCTTGTTAAATTTTAAGTTTTTCATGCCGGAGTACTGTCATGAGTAGTATTCATTTTTACAGTACTCTTCATAAAGTACTATTCATGGGGTACTATTCACGGGGTACTATTCATAAAGTACTATTCACTAAGTAATATTCACAGGTTACTATTCCCGAAGTACTATTCTTGAGGTACTATTCACTCGGATACTATTCACCCGGGGAATTATTCATGACAAAAATTGATTTCTTTGCGGTCCAAATCATTTTTGATACAATATTATTCTTAAATTTTACTCCACAAAGCAGTATCATGTTGACAATTTGGACATTATTGAATTCTAGATAAATTAAATTATAAATATTTAAAAAATTATCATTTGCTTTCTTTTAATTGAATTCTTATATCATTGTCATCATCCTCATGCTTATTTTATGATGAAAGTCATCTTTGGTTTACGTGCATAGATGGACTGTTGATTGGTATATGATTATGACCAGGGATCATTCAGTATAATCATGACCCGTAATATTAAAAATGATGTGGTAAAAGTCCTCATTAGCCTGTAGTGCATTGATGGACAGTTGTTGGTATGATTATAACCAGGGATTATTCGATATAATCATGACCATTGATGATTACATGAATATCCTTGGCCCGTAGTGCAGGGATGATTCGATGATGTGATTTATTTATTAAGCTGAGTCTCAGCAATAAATTTGATGAAAAACTTTTTAAATCATAGAAGTTAGTAGATATCATGTTCAACTTAAGTCTTCTAATGGATTGTTTGTTCCGCTGCAGTTAAACTTGATGCTTATTTTATTTTATCAGTTTAACACTGTTGAAGGCTAACGATAATTTATTATGCATTATCTTAGTCATAATATTTCTTACTGTGCTAGTTGAGCTAACCCTTTTGCTTTCATTATTCTCATCAAAAAATGAGAACGTAGCCGGGAATAGTCGGAGAATAGAGTGATGGTCCGAGATGGTGGCTATAGTAGTACTCACTATTTTTTGAAATAGTGTGGTAATAAATGTAATGATGACTTCATTTGAGTTTGAATACTGTCTATGAGATAATATTCGTGTAAAAACTTTAAGCTATGATGTTATTGTATTGTATTAAAAAAGTTTGTATTTGATTTATGTACCATGTATTTAACGACTCAGAATGGGTGATGTATACCTATTTTGGGGGCGTCATAGTTGGTATCAAAGCTTAGGGATATGATCCCTGGCTGAGATGTGAGACAAGAACTAGGAGGGGAGAGACGGGGAATTCCTTCGCTAGTATGACGTACCTAAGTTTATTTGGTATTTAATTGGTCGGTCAGAATATAGGGATAATATGTGACATGTCAATTAACCCTTTTTTTGTGGCAGTGTTTGAAAATGACATCTGAAAATGTTGAGATCAGCAATGAAGCACATGAGACCATTGAGTCACCAATGATCAATACCCAGGATAATGTGCAACAGGAAGACAATAATCTTCAGGTAAACAATAACACCAATCAAATGATGAACGATGGGATGTCCAGAGGCTTTATGCAATTCATGCAACATCAGGCGAGAGCGGCTCCTGTTCAAAATGCAGGTGGAAACACTGACAACTCTTAGATGGTCACCGCTAAACAGTTCAAGGAGATGAAACCACTGGAGTTTATTGGTGAGCCAAAACCACTTAAGGCAGAGACGTGGATAAAGAAGATCACCAAGATATTTGATGTCTTGGGATGCTCCGAGGAGCAAAAGGTTCCCTTTGCCACCTTCATGTTGTGAGGAAAGGCATATTACTGGTTAGAATCTGTAAAGCGTACTCAACTTGCCACACTAAAGATGTCTTGGGAGAAGTTCCAAGAACTGTTCAACGACATGTACTTTCCCAAAAGTATTCGTCACATAAAGGAGTTAAAGTTTATCAAGCTGGAGCAAAACAATATGACCGTGTCATAATACGAAGCTAAGTTTACCGAGTTGTCCCGGTTTGCGTCCCACTTGGTTGATAATGAGGAGAGAATGACGCAGATGTTTCTAAGAGGTTTGAAATCTGAGATACGTCAATACCTAATTTCTCACAAAATGTGTTTGTATTCAAATGTTGTAAATAAGGCTCAGTTATTGGAGCGCGATAATGACTCAAACCAACCAAGAGAGAGCAGCCGACAAATCGATAATACCAGTGATAGCAGTCATCAAAGCGGTGACAACAAACGTGAAGGGAATCAACATGCCAGATATGATAATCACTTCGGTGGTAATCATGGCTAAGATAATAGAAGTGAAAATTTCAAAAAGATGAAATTCAATAATGATGGAAAGACTTCAGCACCAGCACCTGTTTTTAAGGAAGGAGAACGATTGTTGGTCGTATGTTACAAATACGGAGGGGAGGGACACATAAGTCTAAACTGTACGCAAAAGTCCAAGGCATGTTACAATTGTGGAAGAGAAGGTCACCTAGCCCTATTTTTTTGTGCACCGAAGTTAAGTCCAGCTGGGATGGAGGCATCAAAGGCCGTCCTAGAAAAGACAAAATCGGTAGTTCAAGGGAGAGAGTTTGTCGTAACCTCCCAAAAAGCGAGGAATCCGAATGAGGTGATCATGGGTAAGCTAATCATAAACTCTAGCGAAGTATATACTTTATTTGATACCGGTTCTACCCATTCTTTTATTTCTTCTACTTGCGCTTAACGTTTAAATTTGACTCCGGAGAAATTAGAATTTGACTTATCTGTTAAAACTCCATTGGGAGAAACCTTCATTACATCCACTGTTTATAAGTCTTGTTTGGTTCAACTCGGTACCCTCACATTACATGTCGATCTTATTTCCTTAAAAATACTTGCATTTGATGTGATTTTAGGGATTGATTGGTTAACTACTCATCATGTAAAAAATTAATTGTTTTCGTAAGGTCGTTAGCTTTCACATTCCTAACCAACCTATTATGTGAATTCATGCAGCCAAACCACTAAAGTCAATCACTTTCATATCAAGCCATAAAGCTATTCGTTTATTGAAAAATGGATGTCAAGCTTTTTTAGCTCATGTCACGGATTTAAATAAAAATACGTCAGATTTGAATGATATTTCTATTGTTAATAAATTTCCTGACGTATTCCCTGAAGAACTTTCTGACCTACCCCCAGAGTGTGAAATTGAATTTTGTATCGACCTCGAATCCGGTACAAAACCCATTTTCAAAGCCCCATATCAAATGACTCCTATTGAAATTCAGGAGTTAAAAACTCAACTACAGGAATTGTTAGACATCGTTTTCATTTGTCCTAATACATCTCCTTGGGGTTCTCCAGTTCTATTCGTGAAGAAGAAAGATGGAAGTATGCGACTTTATATTGATTATCCGGAGTTGAATCATGTCACCATCAAAAATAGGTACCCGTTACCTCGTATTGATGATCTATTTGACCAGTTGCAAGGCACCAAGTTCTTTTCAAAGATCGATCTTCATTCTGGATATCATCAGTTGAAGATTAAATTTGATGACATTCCAAAGACTACTTTCAGAACTCGGTACGGGCATTACAAATTCCTAATCATGTCTTTTAGATTGATTAATGTTCCTGCTGCCTTCATGGATATGATGAACCGAGTATTCAAAGAATATTTGGATCACTTTATGCATGATCGTCTTTATTGATGACATCCTCATTTAATCCAAAAGCCGTGAAGATCATGAGCAACACTTGAGGCTGATACTCCAAAAGCTTAGTAAAAATAAGTTATATGTCAAGTTGAAGAAATGCGAGTTCTGACTTTAGGAAGTAGCATTCCTTGGGCACGTGATATCAAATCACGGAATATCTGTTAACCCGACAAATATTGAAGCAATTCAAAGTTGGGAGCAACCTAAGTCAGTTACCCAAGTACATAGCTTTCACGGCTTAGCTAGTTATTATCGGAGATTCGTAGAAAGGTTTTCTCGAATCACTACTCCATTAACTCAGCTGACTCAGAAAGATACAAAATTCGGTTGCAGCGAGCAATGTGAGAAAAGTTTTTTAGAACTCAAGAGAAAACTCATTTCAGCACCTGTTCTGACAATACCTGCAAAATCTCAAATTTTACGAATAAAGATTTAATTTTTTCGAAATATTTTTTTTAATATTATGGTGTGAATTTGAGATAATATTATAGTTGTGGGTAGTATTTATAAATTTTGCAAAGTATGCAAGTTGTTATATAATATTCGATTGGTCGGGGAATATTCGTACGACGGCATAATCATTGGTGGACCCCACAACAGAATTAGTGTCGGATTGAGAAAACGACAAAAGTATTTTATTGAAAATAACGACGGAAGTTTTACCGTTAATACTGTTGAACTACTCGGTAGGAAAAGTACAGTAATACGCGTGGTTGCATAGTAGCATACGGTATTGATTATTGATGCTTACGTGAAAAGTCACTCAGTTATACTCAATTATTGCTATAGTAATTATTGCATCATATCTCTCATATTATAGATTCGATTATTGTCACAGTATCATCTGCATTATATGATATATTATTAAGTCAATAATTGAGATAAAAAGTTATTCATATTATTAAATTGCAATATTTATAATGTCTAGAAGTTCTGTCAAGGAGAAATTTGGTCACCTAATTGCGCGCCAATAGGGAGAAATCCTTATTGGAAAGCCCCCTCTTTCCTGGGAACGACCTGATTGATAAATATTATGAGTTATATTATTAATGATGAATGTTATTAATATTAAAGTTGTGCTCGGAATTGAATTTGGAGACGCGGACGTGATATTTGAGTCCAGAACGATGAAATTAGTAAAAAATAGAATATAAACACAAAATTTGTCGATTTTTATTATTTGGTCAAAAAGTCAACAGTTGACTTTTTTGGGAAAAGTCAAACTTCTAAATTTCAAAATTTATATTTTTGATAAAAATAGTTTCATTATGTTGGAATTATTTGTGTTAATGAAAATCGACATTTATTTCGATAAAAATTGATGTCTAGAGGTTATTTTGACCAATCGGGTATTTAACCGGATAAATGAGAAATTGATTACTATTATTTCACATGATTATAACTATTTGTTCATATGTGTATACTATTTTTTCACATTCTTGTTACTATTAGGGGAGTTGGTGCAAGATTGATAATACTTACATGACTAAGTTAAAAATGGAGGTATAGATGGAGGTACTATACTGTAATTCGTATTTTCACATGTCTAGAACTATTGATTCACATGATTTACTATTGATTCACATTATTTACTATTAAGGGAGGTGGTGTAAGTTTGATAATACTTGCAGGACTAAATTAAAAATGAAAGAAAAGCTGGAGGTATTGTTATGTAATTTTTTGAGCCCCAAAATGTACAATTATCAAGGAGCTGGGACCACCGAAGTTTTTGGAAAAGCAAGAACCACTTAAGGCGGAGACATGGTTAAAGCAGATCACCAAGATATTTGAGGTCTTGGGATGCTCCGAGGAGCAAAAGGTTTCCTTTGCCACCTTTATGTTGCGTAAAGAAGCAGATCATTGGTGGGAATCTGTAAAACGTACCCACACTGACGCACTCAAGATGTCTTGGGAGAAGTTCCAAGAGCTATTGAACGACAAGTCCTTTCCCGAAAGTATTCGTCACATGAAAGAGGTGGAGTTTATCAAGCTGGAGCAAAATAATATGACTGTGTCACAGTATGAGGCTAAATTTATAGAGTTGTCCCGGTTTGCATCCCATTTGGTCGATAATGAGGAGCGAATGACACGAATATTTCTAAGAGGTTTGAAACCTGAGATACATCAATATCTTATTTCTCACAAACTTTGTTTATATTCAGATGTTGTGAATAGGGCTCAGTTTTTGGAGCGCAATAATGAGTCAGCACAACCAAAAGGCAACGACCAACAACACGATAATAATCGTACAAGTGGAAACGGTCATCAGAATAATGATAATCATCGTGGGGGAAATTATCATGACAAGAATGATAACCACTTCGGTGGTAATCATGGCCAAAATAATAGAAGTGGAAATTTCAAGAAGAGAAGGTTCAATAATAATGGAAAGACAGCAACACCAGAACCCGTTTCAAAGGAAAAAGAACGATCATCGGTCGTATGTTTCAAATGCGGACATGAGGGACACATCCGTCCAAAATGTACGCAGCAATCCAAAGCGTGTTTCAATTGCAGAAGAGAAGGTCACCTAGCTCGATTTTATCGTATGGTGAAGTCAAGTCCAACTGGGATAGTGATGCCAAAGGATGTCCCAGACAAGCCAAAACCGGTAGTTTAAGAGAGAGCGTTTTTTTCGTAATGAGGAACCTGAATAAAATTATCACGGGTAAGTTAATCATAAACTTTTGTGAAGTCTATACCGTGTTAGATACTGATTCTACTCACTTTTTTTATTTCACCTAGTTGTGTTCAATGCTTGAATTTAACTCCAGATAAGTTAGACTTTGATTTATCTGTTGAAACTCAGTTGGGAGAAACCTTCGTTACCTCTAATATTTATAAATCTTGTTTGATTCAAATCAACACTTTCACGTTACCTGTCGATCTTATCTCTTTGAAAATATTTGCATGGATGTGATTTTTGGAATCGATTGGTTAACTACTAATCATGCTTTTCGTAAGGTTGTTAGTTTTCATATTCCTAAGTTTTTAAGTAACCAAACCACTAAAGTCAATCACTATCATATTAAGCCATAAGTAAAGAGCCCCGAGCCTTTCGTTGTTGACTTCCTTGTGTGGAATGCACCGAAGCCAGTCTTTCTGTAGGCGATGTCGTGAATGACAATGACAAGTTGATAGGTTTCAATGTGACGTACTATCCAAGTCTTGGATGAGAGTCACGGTTTTGAATGACATTTCTATTGTTAATAGATTTCCTGACGTATTCTTGAAGACTTCTTAGCCCACCCTAGAGCGTGAAATCGAATTTTGTATTGACCCCAGTACAAAATCCATTTCTTAAACCCTCAAATATTTCTTCAACTAAAATGAACGTAACATGCGCCAAAGACGTTGGCTCGAGCTGTTGAAGATTATGGTCGTACCATTCAATATCATCGTGGAAGAGCGAACGTGGTAGCTGACGTGTTGAGTAAAAGATCGTATGTGTTTACAAGTGCGATGTTGTTAACACAAAGACTCATTTCGTATAACTTACAAATGATGAAGATAGAGTTAAAGACTTTAGGGACCCACATCAAGATAACGAATATACGATTAACATTGACTTTAATCGATAAAGTTAAAGCCGCTCAAACTACATACTCGGAGCTGATGAATGGGAAGAAGAAGGTTCAAGAGGGCGTTATTCTAGAAGCAAGAATTGACGAAGAGAGGAAATCTCAACCCTC
The DNA here is from genome assembly GCA_020205505.1 of Panax japonicus. Taxonomy (NCBI): domain Eukaryota; kingdom Viridiplantae; phylum Streptophyta; class Magnoliopsida; order Apiales; family Araliaceae; genus Panax; species Panax japonicus. The sequence goes on from CM035113.1 coordinate 12,258,695, forward strand.
GATTTAATTGGCCCATTTAAAATCCTCGATCGAGTAGGAACTATGGCTTATAGACTCGTTTTACCGCCAAATATGTTGCGTATTTATAACGTTTGTCACGTATTGATGTTACGTAAATATGTGGACTACCTGAACAACATTATTGATTTAGAACCGGACGAGATAGCGGATAATTTAACGTATGAAGATGTACCTGTTAAAATCCTGGAATATATTCTACGCTTAAAGGTTATACCTCAAGAGTTAGAATCTGGTGAAGTGTACTCATCTGTTCGGTATACCAAGTACGTACGTAAATTTCGCGGGTGAAATTTCATAAGGAGGGGAGATTGTAAAATCCCAAATTTTACGAATAAAGATTTAATTTTCTCGAAATATATTTTTTAATATTATGGTGTGAATTTGAGATAATATTATAGTTGTGGGTAGTATTTATAAATTTTGCAAAGTATGGAAGTTGTTATATAATATTCGATTGGTCGGGAAATATTCTTTTTGTCGGGGAATATCCGTACGAAGGCATAATCATTGGTGGACCCCACAACGGAATTATTGTCGGATTGAGAAAACGACAAAAGTATTTTATTAAAAATAACGACGAAAGTTTTACCGTTAATACTGTTGAACTACTCGGTAGTAAAAGTACAGTAATACGCGTGGTTGCATAGTAGCACACGGTATTGATTATTGATGCTTACGTGAGAAGTCACTCAGTTATACTCAATTATTGCTATAGTAATTATTGCATCATATCTCTCATATTATTGATTCGATTATTGTCACAGTATCATCTACATTATATGATATATTATTAAGTCAATAATTGAGATAACAAAGTTATTCATATTATTAAATTACAATATTTACAATGTCTAGAATTTCTGTCAAAGAGAGGTTTGGTCACCTAATTGCGTGCCAATAGGGAGAAATCCTTATTGGAAAGCCCTCTCTTTCCTGGAAACGACCTGGTTGATAAATATTATGAGTTATAATATTAATGATGAATGTTATTAATATTGAAGTTGTGCTCGAAATTGAATTTGGAGACGCGGACGTGATATTTGAGTCCAGAATGATGAAATTAGTAAAAAAATAGACTATAAACACAAAATTTGTCGATTTTTACTATTTGGTCAAAAAGTCAACAGTTGACTTTTTTGGGAAAAGTCAAACTTTGAAGTTTCAAAATTTATATTTTTGATAAAAATAGTTTCATTATGTTGGAATTATTTGTGTTAATGAAAATCGAGATTTATTTCCATAAAAATTGATGTCTGGAGGTTATTTTGACCAATCGGGTATTTAACCGGATAAATGAGCAATTGATTGCTATTATTTCACATGATTATAACTATTTGTTCTCGTGTGTATACTATTGTTTCACATTCTTGTTACTAGTAGGGGAGTTGGTGCAAGATTGATAATACTTACACGACTACGTTAAAAATGGAGGTATAGATGGAGGTACTATACTGTAATTCGTATTTTCACATGCCTAGAACTATTGATTCACATGATTTATTATTGATTCACATTATTTAGTATTAGGGGAGGTGGTGTAAGTTTGATAATACTTCCAGGACTAAATTAAAAATGAAAGAAAAGTTGGAGGTATTGTTCTGTAATTTTTCGAGCACCAAAATGTGCAATTATCGAAACTATATTTTTCTATAAATAGAAGTTCATTCTTCTTTCATTTCTCACCAATTCACAAAAGCTTTAGAGCGATTATTATAGAGAAAAATTATAGAAAGAAGAAGAGAAGTCTACTACCTCACTATTCCAGTATCCAGTTTTTCTAAAGGTAGGGAGTATTATTTCTTTCTTATCTATGAAGAGAACTTCTACTATTCCATTATTTATTATTCTATTGGAATAACCTGTATACGCGGGCTACCCTATACTTGGTGAAATTCTTTTGTTATTCCATTCTTTATCATTCTGTTGGAACATCCTATCTTTGCGTTCTACGCCGGACCTGGTTCCGTCTTTATTATTCTGTTAGAATATCCTGTCTGTGCATTTTATGCTGGACCTGAATCCGTCTTTATTATTCTGTTGGAATATCCTGTCTGTGCGTTCTGCACCGGACCTGATTCCGTCTTTATTATTCTGTTGGAATATCCTGTTTGTGCGTTTTACGCCGGACCTGATTCAGCCTTTATTATTCTGTTGGAATATCCTGTCTGTGCGTTTTACGCCGGACCTGATTCCGTTATTTATTATTTTGTTGGAATAACCCGCCTGTGCGGTCTATCACATGCCTGGTGATTTCTTTTGTTATTTCATTCCTTATTATACTCAATTGGTTAAAGTTTTGACTTCTATACTCCATAAAATTAGTGGAATATCCTTGATATTTGTGCTTCATCCAGTATCTTTTCATGGAAATATTCTTCTGAGCATTCTTGAATTTTACTCTATAAAGCATTATCATGTTGACAATTTGGACGTTATTAGTTCCTAGATAAAATAATTCTTGAACTTGTTTTATTGAATTCTTATATCATTGTCATCATCCTCATGTTTATATTTTGTTGAAAGTCATCTGTGGCCTATAGTGCATAGATGGACTTGGTCTGATTATAACCAGGGATTATTCGGTGTAATCATGACCGTAATGTTACAAATGATGTGGTAAAAGTCCTCATTGGCCCATAGTGCATTGATGGATAGTTGTTGGCATGATCATGACCATTATTGAATACACAAATATTCTTGGCCCATAATGCATGGATAATTGTGGTCCTGATACTAAAGAATATCCTTGGCCATAGTGCAGGGGTGATTCGATGATATGGATTATTTATTAAGCTGAGTCCCAGCGATAAAAGTGATGAAAACCCTTCTAAATCATAAAAGATAGTATATTTTATTCTCTACTTGACTCTTTTAATGGATTGCTTATTCCGCTGCAGTTAAACTTGATGGTTGTTATATTGTATCAGTTTAACACTGTTGATGGCTAAAGATAATATATTCTGCATTATCTTAGTCATAATATTTCCTACTGGTTAGTTGAGCTCACCATTTTACTTTTATTGTTCTCTTCAGGAAATGAGAACGTTGCGGGGACTAGTCGGGGAACGGAGTAACGGACCAGATGATAGCATTAGTAGTCCTCATTATTCAGTGAAATAGTGGAAAATAAATGTAATAATATTTAATTTGAGTTTGAATATTGTCTAGACGACAATATTTGTATTAAAACTCACAGCTTATGTTTTGTCGTACTTTACATGACAGTTGTATAATTAAGTTGTATTTGTATTCTGTACCATGAATTTGACGACTCAGAATAGGTGATGTATACCTATTTTGGGGGCGTCACAGTTGGTATCAAAGCTTAGGGATATGATCCCTGGCTGAGATGTGAGATAAGAACTAGGAGGGGAGAGACGGGGAATTCATTCGATAGTATGACCTACCTAAGTTTATTTGGTATTTAATTAGTCGGTCAAAGTATAGGGATAATATGTGATATGTTAATTAACCCTTGTTTTGTGGCAGTGTTTGAAAATGACATCCCAGAATGTTGAGAATAGTAATGGAGCACAGGAGACCATTGAGTCTCCATAGATCAATAATCAGGACAATGTGCAACAGGATGTCGATAATCCTTCTGTAAACAACAACACTGATCAATTGATGAACGACGGTACATTTAGGAGCTTTTTAGAATCCATGCAACATCAGGCGAAGGCTGCTCTTGTTCATAATGTAGGAGGAAAAAATGGCAACCCACGATTGGTCACCGCTAAGCAATTCAAGGAGCTGGGACCACCGGAGTTTTTGGGAAAGCCAGAACCACTTAAGGTGGAGACGTTGTTAAAGCAGATCACCAAGATATTTGGGGTCTTGGGATGCTCCGAGGAGCAAAAGGTTTCCTTTGCCACCTTTATGTTGCGTGAAGAAGCAGATCATTGGTGGGAATCTATAAAACGTATCTAGACTGACGCACTCAAGATGTCTTGGGAGAAGTTCCAAGAGATGTTGAACGAAAAGTACTTTCCCGAAAGTATTCGTCACATGAAGGAGGTGGAGTTTATCAAGCTGGAGCAAAATAATATGACCGTGTCGCAGTATGAGGCTAAATTTATAGAGTTGTCCCGGTTTGCATCCCATTTGGTCGATAATGAGGAGCGAATGACATGAATGTTTCTAAGAGGTTTGAAACCTGAGATACATCAATATCTTATTTCTTACAAACTTTGTTTATATTCAGATGTTGTGAATAGGGCTCAGTTATTGGAGAGCGATAATGAGTCAGCACAACCAAAAGGCAACGACCAACAACATGATAATAATCGTACCGATGGCAACGGTCATCGGAACAATGATAACCATCGTGGGGGAAATTATCATGCCAATAATGATAACCACTTCGGTGGTAATCATGGCCAAAATAATAGAAGTGGAAATTTCAAGAAGAGAAGGTTCAATAATGACGGAAAGACAGCAGCACCAGCACCCGTTTCAAAGGAAGAAGAACGATCATCGGTCATATGTTTCAAATGCGGACAGAAGGGACACATCCGTCCAAACTATACGCAGCAATCCAAAGAGTGTTTCAATTATGGAAGAGAAGGTCACCTAGCTCGATTTTGTTGTATGGTGAAGTCAAGTCCAGTTGGGATAGTGATGCCAAAGGATGTCCCAGACAAGCCAAAATCGGTAGTTTAAGAGAGAGCGCTTTTTTTCGTAACGAGGAACCTGAATAAAATTATCACATGTAAGTTAATCATAAACTTTTGTGAAGTCTATACCGTGTTAGATACCGGTTCTATTCACTCTTTTATTTCACCTAGTTGTGTTCAATGTTTGAATTTAACTCCGGAGAATTTAGACTTTGATTTATCTGTTGAAACTCAGTTAGGAGAAACCTTCGTTACCTGTACTATTTATAATCTTGTTTGATTCAAATCAATACTTTCACGTTACCTGTCGATCTTATCTCTTTAAAAATATTTGCATGGATGTGATTTTTGGAATCGATTGGTTAACTACTCATCATGCTTTTTCTAAGGTTGTTAGCTTTCATATTCCTAAATTTTTAAGTAACCAAACCACTAAAGTCAATCACTGTCATATCAAGCCATAAGTAAAGAGCCCCGAGCCTTTCGTTGTTGACTTCCTTGTGTGGAATGCACCGAAACCAGTCTTTCTGTAGGCGATGTCGTGAATGACGATGACAAGTTGATAGGTATCAATGTGACGTACTATCCAAGTCTTGGATGAGAGTCACGGTTTTAAATGACATTTCTATTGTTAATAGATTTCCTGACGTATTCTTGAAGACTTCTTAGCCTACCCTAGAGCGTGAAATTGAATTTTGTATTGACTTTAATCAATAAAGTTAAAGCCGCTCAAACTACATACTCGGGGTTGATGAATTGGAAGAAGATGGTTCAAGAGGGCGTTATTCTAGAAGCAAGAATTGATGAAGAGAGGAAATCTCAACCCTCGATTTAATTGGCTCATTTAAAATCCTCGATCGAGTAAGAACTATGGCTTATAGACTCGTTTTATCGCCAAATATGTTGCATGTTTATAACGTTTGCCATGTATCAATGTTACGTAAATATGTGGACGACCCGAACCACATTACTGGAAAAATGAATGTAGTAGCTGACGCATTGAGTAGAAGATCATATGCGGGTACTAGTGCAATATTATCAACGTAAAGGCCCATTTTGTATGACTTACAAAGGATGAAGATAGAGATAAAGACTCTAGGGAACCATGTGATGATGACAAATATACGAGTAGAACTAATTTTAATCGATAAAGTTAAATTTGCTCAAGCTACAGACCTGGAGCTGATGCGTATGAGGAAGAAAGTGCAAGAAGGTGCTATTCCGGAATCAAGAATCGATGAATAAGGAATAATTTGAGTTAACTCCAGACTTTGTGTTCCTAACGATTCTGACTTGAAGTATAAAATCATGATGAAGGTGCACAACACACCATTTGCAATCCATCCTGAGAGTACCAAAATGTATCGTAATCTTAGACATACATTTTGGTGGAGCAATATGAACAGAGAGATAACGGGGTTTATCTCAAGGTGTCTAACTTATCAACGAGTCAAGACGGAGCATCAAGTTCCAAAACGTCCATTACAACCACTTGAAATTTTAGAATAGAAATGGGAGCACATTAACATGGATTTCGTTACTAGTGTTCCCAAGGTTTTTCAAGGCATAGATTTGATTTGGGTTATTGTTGATAGATTGACCAAGTCTGCTCATTTCTTACCGATGTGAGAAACTTATACACTTGAATGTCTTGCTCATATGTACATAAACGAGATTGTAAGATTGCATGGTATGCCAGTATCCATAGTTTCTGATCGAGACCCAAGATTCACTTCACGATTTTGGGTTAGTTTGTAAAAAGCTATGGGTATAAATTTACGATTTAGTTCAGCATATCATCCTCTAACGGACGGGCATTCGGAAAGGACTATTCAAACTCTTGAAGATTTATTAAAACTTTGTGTCCTTGACTTCAAAGGAATTTAGGACAAGTTTCTACCATTGATGGAGTTTTCCTACAATAACAGTTATCAAGTAAGTATTGCCATGACTCCATTTGAGGTGTTGTATGGAAGAAAGTGTCGTTCTGTAGTATGCTAGGATGATGTGGGTGAAGCAACGTTGTTGGGACCGGAGTTGGTACGTATGACTACAGAAAAGATTCAAATAATCCGACAACGTATAAAAATCTCTCAAGATCGACAAAAGAGTTATGATGATCTTCATCGAAAGGACGTGAAATTCAATATTGAAGATCATGTGTTGTTACGTGTTGCTCCATGGAAATGAGTTACGAGATTTGGAAAGAGGGGAAAGCTCAATGCTCGATTCATTGGCCCATTTATAATCCTCGATCGAGTAGGAACTATGGCCTATAGAATCGCCTTACCGCCAAGTATGTCTCGTGTTCATAACATTTTTTATATATCTATTTTAAGTAAATATGTGAAAGACCCAAACCACATTATTGAATTAGAACCAGACGAGATAACAGAAGATTTAACCTATGAAGAGGTACCTGTTAAAATCTTGGATAAGAAGGATCATATTTTACGCTCTAAGGATATACCTTAAGTCAAAGTTTTGTGGAGAAACCACGATGTTGAGGAAATGACTTGGGAGTTAGAATCTGAAATGAAGTCAAGGTATCCTCACATCTTCGATATACCAGGTACGCACCTTAATTTTGAGGACGAAATTTCATAAGAAGGGAAGGTTGTAAGACCCCAACTTTTATAAATAAAGATTAATTTTTCTCAAAATATATTTTTGAATATTATGGTGTGGATTTGATATAATATTATAATTGTGGGTAATATTTACAAATTTTACAAAGTAAGCAAGTGGTTATATAATATTCGATTGATCGGGGAATATTCGTTTTAACAGAGAATATTTGTACGATGACACAATCATTGGTGGACCCCACAACGAAAGTATTGTCGTATTCAGAGAAAGACATAATTATCTTTTTATAAAAATAACGGAAAAAGTTTTACCGTTAAACTGTTGAACTACCCGGTGGTAAAAGAACAGTAATACGCATGGTTGCATAGTAGCACAAGGAATTGATTATTGATGTTTACGTGAGAAGTTATACTCAATTATTGCTATAATAATTGCTGCATAATATCTCTCATATTATTGATTCAATTATTGTCACAGTATAATCTGCATAATATTTATTATTATTAAATCAATAATTGGGACGACAAAGTTATTCATATTATTATTTGAAATATTGACAATGTCTAGAAAGTTCTGTCAAGGAGATGTTTTGTCACCTAATTGCGCGTCAATAGGGAGAAATCCTTATCGAAAAGCCCCCTCTTTTCTAGGAATAATTTGGTTGTTAAATATTGTGAGTTATAATATTAATGATGAATAAGTTAGTATTGATTAAAGATGAAATTGATATTTTCACTGTGTTGGAATTATTAGTGTTAGAGGAAATCGACATCTATTCCGATAATAATTGATGTCTGGAGGTTATATTGACCAATCGGGTAATTAATTAGATAAATGAGCAATTAATTGCTATTAATTCACATGCTTATAAATATTTGTTCATATGTGTGTACTATTGATTTACATGTATGTACTATTAGGGGAGGTGGTGCAAGATTGATAATACTTGCATGACTAAATTTAAAATAGAGGTATAGATGAAGGTACTATAATGTAATTATTTTTTCACATGTATAGAACTATTGATTCACATGAATGTACTATTGATTCACATGATGTACTATTCGGGAAGGTGGTGTAAGTTTGATAATACTTGCAGGACTAAATTAAAAATGAAGGAAAAGATGAAGATATTATATTGTAATATTTCGAGTCCCAAAACGTGCAATTATTCAAACTATATTTTTCTATAAATAGAAGTTCATTCTTCTTTAATTCTCACCAATTCACTAAGACTCACAAGAACAATTATAGAGAGAGAAGCTATAGAGAGAAAGAAGAGGAGAAATCTCCTACCTCACTGTTCCAGTATCCAGTCTTCTTCTGAGGTAAGGGATATTATTTTTTTCAGTATTCGTAAGAAATAATATTTTCTTCCATACTTTGTAGTATGCGAGTAATATTATTTCGTTTCATATTCATAATTCTACACTAATCCTGTTAAAGTATTGCTTCTATACTCCGTGAAATTAGTAGAATATCCTTGAAAATTTGCGCTTCATCTAGTATCGTTTTACAAGGATATTTTTTGCGCATTCTTGTTAAATTTTAAGTTTTTCATGCCGGAGTACTGTCCGTGAGTAGTATTTATTTTTACGGTACTTCACAGGGTACTATTCACAAAGTACTATTCACGGGGTACTATTCATAAAGTAATATTCACGAGTACTATTCATAAAGTACTATTCACGAGATACTATTCCTAAAATACTATTCACGGGGAACTATTCACTCGAGTACTATTCACCCGTGGAATTATTTATGACAAAAATTGATTTTTTTGCGGTTCAAATCATTTTTGATACAATATTGTTCTTGAATTTTACTCCACAAAGCAGTATCATGTTGACCATTTGGACATTATTGAATTCTGGATAAATTAAATTATAAATCTTTAAAAATTTATCCTTTGATTTCTTTTAATTGAATTCTTATATCATTGTCATCATCCTCATGCTTATTTTATGATGAAAGTCATATTTGGCTTACGTACATAGATGGACTATTGATAGGTATGATTATGACCACGGATCATTCGGTATAATCATGACCCGTAATATTACAAATGATGTGGTAAAAGTCCTCATTGGCCTGTAGTGCATTGATGGGCAGTTGTTGGTATGATTATAACCAGGAATTATTCGGTATAATCATGACCATTGATGATTACATGAATATCTTTGGCCCGTAGTACAGGGATGATTCGATGATGTGGTTTATTTATTAAGCTGAGTCTTAGCGATAAAGTTGATGAAAAACTTTTTAAATCATAGAAGATAGTAGATATCATGCTCTACTTGACACTTCTAATGGATTGCTTGTTCTGCTGCAGTTAAACTGGATGTTTATTGTATTTTATCAGTTTAACACTGTTGAAGGCTAACGATAATTTATTCTTCATTGTCTTAGTCGTAATATTTTTTACTGTGCTAGTTGAGCTCACCCTTTTGCTTTCATTATCCTCTTCAGAAAATGAGAACGTAGCCGAGACTAGTCGGGGAACAGAGTGACGGTCTGAGACGGTGACTATAGTAGTCCTCACTATTTTATGAAATAGTGTGATAATAAATGTATTGAGGACTTCATTTGAGCTTGAATACTGTCTATGAGACAATATTCGTGTAAAAACTCTAAGCTACGATGTTGTTGTATTGTATAAAAGAAGTTTGTATTTGATTTATGTACCATATATTTTGCGACTCAGAATGGGTGATGTATACCTATTTTGGGAGCATCACAGATAGGTTCATTGAAGAACCAATATACCTGTAAGACCCCAGTTTTTATAAATAAAGATGAATTTTCTATAATTATTATTTTTGAATATTATGGAATAAATTTGATATAATGTTATAGTTGTGGGTAATATTTATAAATTTTGCAAAGTACGCAAGTTGTTATAAAATATTCGTTTGGTCGGGGAATATTCTTTTTGTCGGGGAATATTCGTACGAAAGCACAATCATTGGTGGACCCCACAACGGAAGTATTGTAGTAGTTAGAAAACGACAAAATTATCTTTCTATAAAAATAACGGCGGAGGTGTTACCGTTAAAACTGATGAACTACTCGGTAGTAAAAGTACAGTAATACGCGTGGTTGCATAGTAGCACACGGTATTGATTATTGATGCTTACGTGAGAAGTCACTCAGCTATACTCAATTATTGCTACAATAATTGCTGCATCATATCTCTTATATTATTGATTCAATTATTGTCACAATATCATCTGTATAATATGTTATATTATTAAATCAATAATTGAGACGACAAGTTATAAATGATTAATAATTGTTGAAAGATTAATTATGTGTTGATTAAAAATAAATTAATTTATGGTAATATTTATTCAATCCTTGATGTATATAAAGAGTCTGTTATGAGACGTTTGTGGTAAGTTTGGTTATTTTATGGGGGGGCCATATGTCATCATCTAAGAGTCTCATTCGTTAATAGTAATTACTTTCGTCAATAGTAATTACCTTCGTCAATAGTAATTACCTTCGTCAATAGTAATTACCTTCGTCAGTAGTAATTACCTTGGTAAAAAGTAATTACCTTTACCAGACGTCAAACCACTTGCCGTTTCATATTACAGGCGTCGAACAAATTGTCGTTTCACATTATAGGCGTCAAACCACTTTTCTTTTCACATCACCAGTCGTCAAACCACTTGCATTTTCACATGGCAAGTGCTAAGCTAGAAATCTTCTATAAATAGAGGCCTAGTGCTTCATTATTTTTCACGAATTCATTCAAGCTATAGAGAGAGAAAGTATAGAGAGAATAAGAGAGAAAGAAGAAGAGTATTTGGTTACTACACTACTGCAGTATTCAATCTCCTAATAAAGTAAGGGGTGTTATTCTTTCTTCTTGAAGAGAACTTATGTTATTCCATTCTTTGTTATTCTGTTGGAATAACCTGTAAAAGTGGCATACCCTATACATGACCTGTATACGCGGTATACCCTATACTTAGTGAAATCCTTATATTATTCCATTCATTGTTATTCTGTTGGAATAACCTGTATACGCGGAATACCCTATACTTGGTGACATCCATTTACTATTCTGTCTTTATATTTCTGTCAGAATATCCTGTCTGTGCTATACGCCGGACCTGATTCCATTTACTATTCCGTCTTTACATTTCTGTCGGAATATCCTGTCTGTGTTATACTCCGGACCTGGTTCCATCATTTATTATTCCGCATTTATTATTCTGTTGGAACATCCTGTCGGTGTGAATTTCACCTGACCTGGTTCCGTTATTATTATTCTGCTGGAATAACCTGTCTGTGCGGTCTCTATCGCATGCATTGTGATATCTTTTGTTATTGTATTCGGTATTACTCAATTGATTAAAATTCTGACTTCTATACTCCATGAAATTAGTGGAATATCCTTGATATTTGCGCTTCATCCAGTATCCTTTCATGGAAATATTCTTCTGATCATTCTTGAATTTTTCTCTATAAAATAGTATAATGTTGACAATTTGGACGTTAATAATTTCTGGATAAAATAATTCTTGAACTTTTTTTATTGAATTCTTATATCATTGTCATCATCCTCATGTTTATATTTATTAAAAGTCATTTGTGGCCTTTAGTGCATAGATGGACTTGGTATGATTATGACCAGGGATTATTCGGTGTAATCATGACCGTAATGTTACAAATGATGTGAAAATTTAAAATTCTCATTGGCCGTAGTGCATTAATGGACAGTTGTTAGCATGATCATGATCATTAATGAATACACAAATATTTTTGGCCGTAGTGCATGAATAATTGTGGTCGTGATACTAAAGAATATCCTTGGCCGTAGTGCAGGGGTGATTCAATGATGTGGAATATTTATTAAGCCGAGTCTCAGCTATAACAGTGATGAAAAAACCTTTTAAATCATAAAAGATAGTAGATTTTATTTTCTACTTGACTCTTTTAATTGATTGCTTGTTCCGCTGCAGTTAAACGTGATGTTTACTATATTTTATCAGTTTAACACTGTTGAAGGCTAATGATAATTTATTCTGCATTATCTTAGTCATAATATTTCTTACTGGGCTAGTTGAGCTCACCCTTTCTTTCACTGTTCTCTTCAAGAAATGAGAATATAGCTGGGACGAGTCGGGAAACGGAGTAATGGTCCAGAGGATAGCATTAGTAGTCCTCACTATTCTGTGAAATAGTGTGATAATAATTGTAATGAGGACTCCTTTTGAGTTTATATAATCTCTAGTAGACAATATTTGTATTCAAACTCACAGTTTATGTTTTGTCGTATTTTACACGACAGTTGTATTAGTAAGTTGTATTTGAATTCTGTACCATGTATCTGGCGACCCAAGATGGGTGATGTATACCTAATTTTGAGGGCGTCACAGTTGGTATCAGAGCTTAGGGATATGATCCCTGGCTAAGATGTGAGAATAGTACTAGGAGGGGAGAGACGGGGAATTCCTTCGCTAGTATGACCTACCTAAGTTTATGTGCTATTTTATTGGTCGGTCAGAATATAGGGATAATATGTTACATGTCAATTAACCTTTTGTTTTGTGGCAGTATCTGAAAATGACATCTGAGAATGTTGAGAATGGCAATGGAACACAGGCGATCGTTGATTCACCACATATCAATAATCAGGATAATGTGCATCAGGAAGGCGAAAATCCTCATGCAAACAACAACACTGACCAAATGATGAATGATCAAATGTTCAGAGGTTTTGTGCAATTCATGCAACAGCAGGCAAAAACGACTCCTGTCCAAAACGTAGATGGAAACACGGGAAACTCTCGGGCGGTCACCGCTAAACAGTTCAAGGAGCTGGGACCACCGGAGTTTAAGGGAGAGCCAAAACCACTTATGGCGGAAGCATGGATAAAGCAGATCACCAAGATATTTGATGTCTTGGGATGCTCTGAGGAGCAAAAGGTTCCCTTTGCCGCCTTTATGTTGCGCGGAGAGGCAGATTACTGGTGGGAATCGGTAAAACGTACTCAACCTGCTGTACTGAAGATATCTTGGGAGAAGTTCTAGGAGCTGTTCAACGATAAATACTTTCCCGAAAGTATTCGCCACATGAAGGAGGTGGAGTTTATTAAGTTGGAACAAAATAATATGACCGTGTCGCAATACGAGGCAAAATTTGCAGAGTTATCACGGTTTGCGTCCCACTTAGTGGATAATGAAGAGAGAATGGCGTGAATGTTTTTAAGAGGTTTGAAGCCGGAGATACGTCAACATCTTATTTCTCATAAACTGTGTTTGTATTCAGATGTTGTAAATAGGGCTCAGTTAGTGGAGCGCGATAACGAGTCAACTCAACTAAAAGAAAGCAGCCGACAAAATTATAATACCAGCGAGAGTGGTCATCGAAGCAGTAACAACAAGCGTGGAGGGAATCAACAGGCCAGAAATGGTAACCACTTCGGTGGTAATCAGGGCCAAAACAATAAGAATGGACATTTCAAAAAGAGGAGATTCAACAATGATGGAAAGGCGTCAGCACCAGCACCCGTTGTTAAGGAAGGAGAAAGACCACCTATCATATGCTTCAAATGCGGAGGGGAGGGACACATCAGTCCAAATTGTGCGATGCCGTCCAAAGCATGTTATAATTATGGAAGAGAAGGTCACTTAGCCCGATTTTGTCATTTACCGAAGAAAAATTCAGCTAGGATGGAGGCACCAAAGGCCGTCCCAGAAAGGTCAAAGTCGGTAGTGCAAGGGAAAACGTTTGTTGTGACTTCCCAGAGAGCGAGGAACCCGAATGAGGTCATCACGGATAAGCTTATCATAAACTCTAATAAAGTCTATACTTTATTTGATACCGGTTCTACCCATTCTTTTATTTCTCCTTCTTGCGCTCATCGATTAAATTTGAATCCGGAGAAATTAGACTTTGACTTATCTGTGGAAACTCCGTTGGGAGAAACCTTCATTACATCCACTGTTTATAAGTCTTGTTTGGTTCAAATCGGTACCCTCACATTACCTGTAGATCTTATTTCATTGAAAATACTTGCATTTGACGTGATTCTAGGGATTGATTGGTTAACTACTCATCATGCAAAAATTGATTGTTTCCGTAAGGTTGTTAGCTTTCATATTCCTAATCAACCTATTATGCGAATTCAAGCGACCAAACCATTAAAATCAATCATGGTCATCTCAAGCCATAAAGCTATTTGTTTTATTGAAAAATGGATGTCAAGCTTTCTTAGCTCATGTCACAGATTTAAACAAAAATACTTCAGTTTTGAACGATATTTCTATTTTTAATAAATTTCCTGACGTATTCCCCGAAGAACTTCCTGTCCTACCCCCAGAGTGTGAAATTAAATTTTGTATCGACCTTGAACCCGGTACAAAACCCATTTCCAAAGCCCCATATCGAATGGCTCCTATTGAACTTCAGGAGTTAAAAACCCAACTGCAGGAATTGTTAGACATTGGCTTTATTCGTCCTAGTACTTCTCCTTGGGGTGCTCCTATTCTATTCGTGAAGAAGAAAGATTGGAGTATGCGACTTTGTATTGATTATCGGGAGTTGAATCATGTCACCATCAAAAATAGGTATCCATTGCCACGTATTGATGACTTGTTTGACCAGTTGCAAGGAGCCAAATTCTTTTCAAAGATTGATCTTCGTTTCGGATATCATCAATTGAAGATTAGAACCGATGACATTCCAAAGATGGCTTTCAGAACTCGGTACGGGCATTATGAATTCCTAGTCATGTCCTTTGGATTGACTAATGCTCCTGCTGCCTTCATGGATATGATGAACTGAGTATTCAAGGAATATTTGGATCACTTTGTGGTCGTCTTTATTGATGACATTCTTATTTATTCCAAAAGCCGTGAAGATCATGTGCAACACTTGAGGCTGACACTCCAAAAGCTTCGTGAATATAAGATTTATGCCAAGTTGAAGAAATGCGAGTTCTGGCTTGAGTAAGTAGCATTCCTTGGGCACGTGGTATCAAGTCATGGAATATCTGTTGACCCAACAAAGATTGAAGCTATTCAAAGCTGGGAGCAACCTAAATCAGTGACCGAAGTACGTAGCTTTCTCGGTTTAGCTGGTTATTATCGGAGATTCGTGGAAGGATTTTCTCGAATCGCTTCTCCATTGACTCAGCTGACTCGGAAAGATACAAAGTTCGGTTGGAGCGAAGAATGTGAGAAGAGTTTTCAAGAACTCAAGAGGAGACTCATTTCAGCACCTGTTCTAACAATACCATCTGGCTCAGAGGGATTTGTCATCTACAGTGATGCTTCGAGCAAAGGGTTGGGATGCGTTCTCATGCAACATGGAAAAGTCATAGCCTATGCCTCGCGACAACTCAAAGAATATGAGAGGAATTATCCTACTCATGATCTAGAGTTGGCAGTTGTTGTCTTTGCACTTAAAATTTGTAGGCATTACTTGTATGGGGGAAAAAGTGGAGATCTTTACGGATCATAAAAGCCTCAAATATTTCTTCACTCAAACGGAACTCAACATGCGACAACGATGTTGGCTTGAACTGTTGAAAGATTATGATTATACCATCCAATACCATCCTGGAAAAGCAAACGTGGTAGCTGACGCATTGAGTAGAAGTTCATATGCAAGTACGAGTGCGATATTGTCAACGCAAAGGCCCATTTTGCGTGACTTGCAAAAGATGGAGATAAAGTTAAAAACTTCAAGGACGCATATGACGATGGCGAATATACGAGTGAACCGACTTTAATCGATAAAGTTAAAGCTGCTCAAGCTACAGACCTAGAGCTGATGCGTATGAGGATGAAAGTGCAAGAAGGTGCTATGCCGGAAGCAAGAATCGATGAAGAAGGAGTACTTCGAGTCAACTCCAGACTTTGTGTACCTAACGACCCTGATTTAAAGTATAAAATCATGATGGAGGCGCACAATACACCGTTTGAAATCCATCTTGGGAGTACCAAAATGTATCATGATATTCGTCATACATTTTGGTGGAGCAATATGAAGAGAGAGATAGCGTTGTTTATCTCAAGGTGTCTAACTTGTCAACGAGTTAAAGCGGAGCATCAAGTACCAAAAGGTCCATTGCAACCACTTGAAATTCCAAAATGGAAGTGGGAGCACATTACCATGGATTTTGTTACCGGTCTTCCTAAGGTTTCTCAAGGCATAGATGCGATTTGGGTCATTGTTGATAGATTGACCATGTCTTCTCATTTCTTACCGATACGAGAAACTTATACACTTGAATGTCTTGCTCGTATGTACATAAACGAGATTGTAAGACTGCATGATATGCCGGTATCCATAGTTTCTGATCGAGATCCAAGATTTACTTCACGATTTTGGGTTAGTTTGCAAAAAGCTATGGGCACAGACTTACGATTTAGCTCGGCATATCATCGTCAGACGGACGGACAGTCAGAGAGGACTATTCAAACTCTCGAAGATCTATTAAGACTCTGTGTCCTTGATTTCAAGGGAAGTTGGGACAAGTTCTTACCATTGGTGGAGTTTTCCTACAACAACAATTATCAAGCAAGTATTGGCATGGCTCCATTCGAAGCGTTGTATGGAAGAAAGTATCGTTCTCCAGTATGCTGGGATGAGGTGGGTGAAGCAACGTTGTTAGGATCGCAGTTGGTACGTATGACTACGGAAAAGATTCAAACGATCCGACAGCGTATAAAAACCTCACAAAATCGACAAAAGAGTTATGTTGATATTCATCGAAAGGACGTGGAATTCAATATAGGAGATCATGTGTTGTTACGTGTTACTCCATGGAAAGGAGTTACAAGATTTGGAAAGAGAGGAAAACTCAATCCTCGATTCATCGGTCCATTTTTAATCCTCGATCGAGTAGGAACTGTGGCCTATAGACTCGCTTTACCGCCAAGTATGTCTCGTGTTCATAACGTTTTTCACATATCCATGTTACGTAAATTTGTGAAAGACCCGAACCACATTATTGAGTTAGAACCAGATGAAATAGCGGAAGATTTGACGTATGAAGAGGTTCATGTTCAAATCTTGGATAAGAAGGAACATATTCTACACTCCAAGGTTATACCTCAAGTCAGAGTGTTATGGAGAAACCACGATGTTGAGGAAATGACTTGGGAGTTAGAATCTGAAATGAAATCAAGGTATCCTTACCTCTTCGACATACCAGGTACGTACCCTAATTTCGAGGGCGAAATTTCATAAGAAGGGGAGGTTGTAAGACCCCAGTTTTTATAAATAAAGATGAATTTTCTATAATTATTATTTTTGAATATTATGGAATAAATTTGATATAATGTTATAGTTGTGGGTAATATTTATAAATTTTGCAAAGTACGCAAGTTGTTATAAAATATTCGTTTGGTCGGGAAATATTCTTTTTGTCGGGGAATATTCGTACGAAGGCACAATCATTGGTGGACCCCACAACCGAAGTATTGTCGTAGTTAGAAAATGACAAAATTATCTTTCTATAAAAATAACGGCGGAGGTGTTACCGTTAAAACTATTGAACTACTCGGTAGTAAAAGTACAGTAATACGCGTGGTTGTATAGTAGCACGCGGTATTGATTATTGATGCTTACGTGAGAAGTCACTCAGCTATACTCAATTATTGCTACAGTAATTGCTGCATCATATCTCTTATATTATTGATTCAATTATTATCACAGTATCATCTGTATAATATGTTATATTATTAAATCAATAATTGAGACGACAAGTTATAAATGATTAATAATTGTTGAAAGATTAATTATGTGTTGATTAAAAATAAATTAATTTATGGTAATATTTATTCAATCCTTGATGTATATAAAGAGTCTGTTATGAGATGTTTGTGGTAAGTTTGGTTATTTTATGGGGGGGCCCATATGTCATCATCTAAGAGTCTCATTCGTCAATAGTAATTACTTTCGTCAATAGTAATTACCTTCGTCAATAGTAATTACATTCGTAAATAGTAATTACCTTTACCAGACGTCAAACCACTTGCCGTTTTATATTACAGGCGTCGAACCAATTGTCGTTTCACATTATAGGCGTCAAACCACTTTTCTTTTCACATCACTAGTTGTCAAACCACATGCATTTTCACATGGCAATTGCTAAGCTAGAAATCTTCTATAAATAGAGGCCTAGTGCTTCATTATTTTTCACGAATTCATTCAAGCTATAGATTGAGAAAGTATAGAGAGAATAAGAGAGAAAGAAGAAGAGTATTCGGTTACTACACTACTGCAGTATTCAATCTCCTAATAAAGTAAGGGGTGTTATTCTTTCTTCTTGAAGAGAACTTATGTTATTCCATTCTTTGTTATTCTGTTGGAATAACCTGTAAAAGTGGCATACCCTATACATGACCTGTATACGCGGTATACCCTATACTTGGTGAAATCCTTATGTTATTCCATTCATTGTTATTCTGTTGAAATAATCTGTATACGCGGAATACCCTATACTTGGTGACATCCATTTACTATTCTGTCTTTATATTTCTGTCGGAATATCCTTTCTGTGCTATACGCCGGACCTGGTTCCATTTACTATTCCGTCTTTATATTTCTGTCGGAATATCCCGTCTGTGCTATACGCCGGACCTGGTTCCATCATTTATTATTCCGTATTTATTATTCTGTTGGAACATCCTGTCGGTGTGAATTTCACCTGACCTGGTTCCGTTATTATTATTCTGCTGGAATAACCTGTCTGTGCGGTCTCTATCGCATGCATGGTGATATCTTTTGTTATTGTATTCGGTATTACTCAGTTGATTAAAATTCTGACTTCTATACTCCATGAAATTAGTGGAATATCCTTGATATTTGCGCTTCATCCAGTATCCTTTCATGGAAATATTCTTTTGATCATTCTTGAATTTTACTCTACAAAACAGTATCATGTTGACAATTTGGACGTTAATAATTTTTGGATAAAATAATTCTTAAACTTGTTTTATTGAATTCTTATATCATTGTCATCATCCTCATGTTTATATTTATTAAAAGTCATCTGTGGCCTGTAGTGCATAGATGGACTTGGTATGATTATGACCAGGGATTATTCGGTGTAATCATGACAGTAATGTTATAAATGATGTGAAAATCTAAAATTTTCATTGGCCGTAGTGCATTGATGGACAGTTGTTGGCATGATCATGACCATTAATGAATACACAAATATTTTTGGCCGTAGTGCATGAATAATTGTGGTCGTGATACTAAAGAATATCCTTGGCCGTAGTGCAGGGGTGATTCAATGATGTGGAATATTTATTCAGCCGAGTCTCAGCTATAACAGTGATGAAAAAACCTTTTAAATCATAAAAGATAGTAGATTTTATTTTCTACTTGACTCTTTTAATGGATTGCTTGTTCCACTGCAGTTAAACGTGATGTTTACTATATTTTATCAATTTAACATTGTTGAAGGCTAATGATAATTTATTCTGCATTATCTTAGTCATAATATTTTTTACTAGGCTAGTTGAGCTCACCCTTTCTTTCACTGTTCTCTTCAGGAAATGAGAATATAGCTGGGACGAGTCGGGAAACGGAGTAATGGTCCAGAGGATAGCATTAGTAGTCCTCACTATTCTGTGAAATAGTGTGATAATAATTGTAATGAGGACTCCTTTTGAGTTTGTATAATTTCTAGTAGACAATATTTGTATTCAAACTCACAGTTTTATGTTTTGTCGTATTGTACACGACAGTTGTATTAGTAAGTTGTATTTG
The DNA here is from genome assembly GCA_020205505.1 of Panax japonicus. Lineage (NCBI taxonomy): Eukaryota > Viridiplantae > Streptophyta > Magnoliopsida > Apiales > Araliaceae > Panax > Panax japonicus. Next base: position 12,278,666 of record CM035113.1, read on the forward strand.
AATTCTGTACCATGTATCTGGCGACCCAAGATGGGTGATGTATACCTAATTTTCGGGGCGTCACAATACCACTATGCAGGAGGTTTTATAGAATTCCTTCATGAAGTTGATGGTGACTGGCTGAATGTTGACAAAATATACAACTTGCCCAAGAAGTATGGTTACAAAAAGAATACTATAGTGTATTTCAAAGTTGGTCATATGGATATTCTTTATGGTTTATAGTTGATACATGATGACCATAGTATTAGGTTACTAGTTGAGGGTGAACAGTCTGGTCTAGTTGATCTATATTGTGACCACTCAACTGATGAAGTCTTATCATTTGAGATAAAAGTTTATCAGGTAGGTGAGAGGGAAGTTGAGCATGAACTTGAGAAGGAAGTTAATGTTGTTGATGTTGTTGATGCACCAAAAGGAGATGATAATGAATCTACAGATGATGACTGCAGTGAAAAAAATGATGATGATGGGAATGAGGAGTTGATCAATGCTAAGATGCATAAGGAAGAGACTAAAAAATCAAAGATTAAAGAGTTGGAAGTTATTTGTGAAGTTCAATTGGAAGATGAAGTTAGGGGTGTTCATGGGTAAAAAACCAGACCGAACCGGTCCAAACTGAACCGAACCGGATACCGAAAGTACCTAAAATAGGGTACCGATACAGGTACAGGTTGAACCGGACCGATTAGCCGGTCCGATATCGGATCACTACCGATTTTTACCTTGCTAGAACCGGGCCTATTTTTAAGCCAGAACTCAGCAAAACTTAAACCAAAACCGGACCAAGAAAGAGCAAATTTACACCAAAATTTGGCCCAATAAAAAATAAAAGACTTCGTAGTCTTTTTATAAAAAAAAACTTTACTTGGTAGTCTTTTTATAAGAAAAACTTCATTAGATTTTTATGACTTGGCTAATAAGGTCTCATTTGGTAGTCTTTTTAAAAGGAAAACTCGCTTAGACTTTTATAAATTAACCAATGTCGGACTTGACTATTAAGGTCTCACTTGGTAGTATTTTTATAAGGAAAATTTCCTTAGACTTTTATAAAATAACCAATATGGGACTTGACTATTAAGGTTCTTGTAGTTTTTTTATGGGAAAACTTCCTTAGACTTTTATAAATTAAGCAATATGGGACTTGGAGACCACTAAGTATTAAGGCATTCACTTGTTAGTCTTTTTATAAGAAAAACTTCCTTAAATTTTTATTAATCAATGTGGGACTTGCAAACAACTATATTATATCCAATTAATTAAGACTTTTATTCTAAACTTTGGAGTAGATATATCTCTTATAAAAGTTAATTAAGACTTTTATTCTAGACTTTATAGCAAATCTCTTATTAAAGTTGCAAGAGTGTGGGGCTTTTCCAACTTATAGATAAATAATTTAAATATATCTAATTTCTTTATTCTTTTACCAAGTTAATCAACATGGAACTTGTAAACCACCAACTATTGAGGCTTCCCTTGGTACTCATTTTATAAGGAAAACTTCCTTAGATTTTTACTAATTAACCAATGTGGGACTTGAGTACTTGACATTCACTTGGTAGTTTTTTATAAGAAAAACTTTCTTAAATTTTTATTAATCAGTGTGGGACTTCCAAACAACCATATATATGTGTTATCTTGTCTTACCAATATCCCACATTGTCTAATTTGTGTTCTCTTGTCTTACCTCTATTTTATAAATAGGGGAGACCACCAATAATTTCATAAAGTCTTAAATATTATATTATATCTTTTCTTATGTTATTTTAATTTTATAAATAGAGAAGACTTTAAGTCAATTCAACATGGCTAAGTAAAAAAATTATTTAAAAAAGGATTTTGACCGGTACAACTGGTTCGGTCTGGTATGTATTAGACCTATGAAACTGGTAATCAGAATCGATATTGAAAACTGGTTTGTACCGAATCAGTCCTGAATCGTTTATTTTGTACCGAACCGACTGGTTCAGACCGGTTCAGTTCACCTAAAAAATCGAATGTACTGAAATGGTTGAACAACCTTAGATGAAGTTGAAGTGGAGTGTGGTGAAGTACCTGAAGGCCAAGTACCTGAACCCAAGTAAGAAGCAAAAAATTATTAATGAAGATTATGTTGAACCTACTTTTTCATGTGATGATGAGGTCGTCACTAAATTTGGTATAAGAGGCATGAATCTATGGGAGGAAATATATGAAGATTCTGACTTTGAAGTTCATGTAACTCCTCCCTCAAGTAGTGATAGTGAGTAGGAAGGTGAAGAGCCAAGGATTAAACTGAAGAGAGTTGTTCTTGTGTATAATCCAAACATTACAATTAAAGACATTGACTTTGAGTTATACATGACTTTCACTGGGGTTGACCAACTAAGGGAAGCAATATAAAATTATGCAGTTGGGAAAGGGAAATGAGTTTGGTTTAAAATTAATGAAGCTACCATAATTTAAGCTAAGTGTGCAGTTGGATGTCCATGGAAGCTTTGGGCAAGCTATATTCCTAAGGGAAAATGGTTTCAAATTAAGGCTTACCCTACTAAGTTCTAAAGTTGTATTAGGGCCAACAAGATAAAGATTATTAAATGTAGGTGGTTGGTAGATAAGTTTGGAGGGACAATTAGAACAAAGCCAAGGATCAAGTTGAGGGAATTACAAGAGGCAATAAAATAAATGTATGGATTGAAATGTTCTATTGCACAATGTTTTCAAGTTAAAAAATTGGCCTTATCTGAGATTGAAAAAACTCTGGCAGAGCATTATGAAGGTGTTTGGGACTATGGACAAGAGATCCTTAATACTAATCTCTATCAATTTCGACCACTATTTCAATCCTATATAATCCTAACTCCAATTTCCATCCATTACTCACCACATAAACACCTAATTTGCATCACTTTTTCTGAATTACATACACCAAAACCTAGGGTTCATCCATTTTTAGATTTATAAGTAAGGAAGGAAAGGGAACTTCAACAATTGGTCATTCAACTACTTCAATATCATCATCAATTGGGGCAATTAGTGTGGGTAAACTACTATTATCAGTTTTCACAATATTTGGACTTCAATCTTTATTTCGGGTTTTGTGAGTTGTGGTGCACACCAAGTGTTTGTGAAATTACCGAGAACAAGTTTGGGAAAGTTTATAACTGAATCAGTGATATTATGACACCGAAATCACATGTTAAATGCCATCGAGGCGAAGTGTCATCCCCACCGACCCGTAGCTTCGACAAAAGAAAGTTTATCGGTGCCTATGCAGCTAACAAGTACAACTATTTCACGCCCAAGGTATTGACACCAGAAAGGGGCTTGAGGTCGGATGCGTTCGATTGACAAATGCAGAGACAAATTCATGAACAGGAATAGGAAGTATTCACTAATGAACCAGACCATGCAGTGGTGACAGTAGTGAAAGAGTTATATGCTAACATTGAAGATAAATCACCATTTATGGCGTTTGTGCGGGGCAAACAAGTGCCCTTAAGTCCGAAGGCGATAAATGAGTTTTATAGCGTGCGAGTCCCTACTGTTTGTCAATATGCCCAGTTGTGTGACTATAATCCTAACTATGATCAGATGCTTGCAGAAATATTAAAACCTGGTACTACATGGGCAAAGGGGAAGAAAGGTTGAACCGTGTTTATGAGCAAAGATTTGAGTTTATACGGCAAGATCTGGTATGTATTCCTGTGTGCAAAGTTATTTCCTTCGACTCATACTAGTGAACTGACAAAAGAGAAGGTTCTGCTATTATATGCCATAGTTAAAGATTTTTATATTGATATTGGTGCCATCATTAGCTTCTCGATCCGGCACTGCTTATATGGGCCATTTTCAGGAGGATTGCCACACCCATATCTTATTTGCGAACTGTATAGACAGACTGGGGTTAGATGGTTCGTAGACGAGCTTGTGTAGCAGCCCCTCCAGCTACTTGATTCACGCCTAATTGCTAGATACTCAGTATGGGCTGGAGGGGAGTCACATCCTCGAGGGTTAGGTTTTGTATTTCTCGATACTCCTGAAGAGGAGGAAGCAGAGGATACTTCCGAGGATGAAGAGTTCAAGGCCGATGAGATATCTAGGGAGGAGGAGACTGTGAGGGGTAGTAGGTCTACCAAGTATATGTTTAGTACCCAGTTCCGTAATCTGCAGAGGCACATTGATCTGAGAGATTGAGAAGAAGATAAGAAGCTGAAGCGACTTGCAGCGCGATAAGAAAATGCCTTTGCCACGCAGAACTCCTTCAATGCTTCGTTGGTTGAGGAATTTGCCAGATTGAATCCAGGTGCTGCGGAACAAATTTAGTTCCCAGTCCCACAACCATTGTCGCAATATACACCTTCTGATTCTATTGTGGAAGAGATGCCACCGCCACCGCCACCATTGGTTTAGCATGCTACAAGGAAGTCCTCTTATACTTTAATTCAGTATTTTCCCAATGAGGACATTGTGTATGTTAAGTTTGAGGGCGTTTTATGTTTTTATGTTATTTTTTTAATGTTTTAGCTTTAGTTCTGTAAATATGTCATATGTTGTATGTGTTAGTTTGCATTTAGTTTTCATGTCAGTCATGTATGCATTCATGTAGTTGCATCTTTAGTTTAAGTTAGTAGTTTAGTTTTCTGTTTCTATTTCTTGTTGAGTCATTTAAACAAAAAAATCTGAAAATTGAAAAATCTTAAAAATATTAGTTAGTTTACTGTTTTTGTGTTGCATTTAGTTCATATCTGCACGATTCCAGCTGTTAGATGATTAAAGTTTGTTTTGGCCAATGATGAGATTGGAATTGCATAGATAAGCATAGTATTGACTTTTAAGGCTTTGATGTGATTTCTTATCATGAATTAAATCTTTATCTGTTTAAAACTGGTATAATCAGGATAGCACGTTAAGAAACGACTATGTTGACTGACTGGGTTTAAAGTAACACATAATGGAACTCTTAAAGATAATGCTAGTTTGAGTGAAAGAAAGTCATGAATAGGTAGTGATGGCTAAAATTAGACAGGAACCTAAGTTTGGGGGAAACTTTGGGATATTAAGAAAGAAAAAAAAAGAAAAAAAGAGAGAAGAAAAAGTATGAATAAACATCGTGGCTAGTCTAGTTATGTTGTCTTTGTTACTTGAGTAAGTACGCCCAATGGGATGTATCTACACCTAGCACCCTAAAACCTCATGTTTTGGGCAGGGGCAGATCCCGCCACAAAGTTCAGTGGGGTCAAATTTGATTTTTTTTTGTTAAGAATAAAAATTATAACTATATATATATACTTTTCTAAATCCAATATAATTTCTCAACACTTAAGTCGTTAGGTTTAATATATATATATATATATATATATATATATATATATATATATATGTGTGTGTGTGTGTGTGTGTGTGTGTGTGTGTGTGTGTGTGTGTGTATATTCATAATTTTCTTATAAGGGAAATATTAGAATAATTTTTTTAATCAACAAATTTTTTATTAAAAACCCAATATAGTACAAAGGTAAAAAATCCAAAAGAGTTGGATAAGGCCACACGGGATAAAGAAAACTAAGTAAATAGTCTTGAAGTTTTAACACCTTGTCTTTGTCTTTGAGTTTTAATTTGGTGATAAAAGAAAAGGAAGCGAATGAAAACAAAAAGAGATAATGTCAGTTTTGTAATAGAAGAGAATTTTTTTAAGAAAAGTGGTGTTTTTGAGTTTTAATTAGAAAAAAATAGTTAAAAAATGAGTGTATTTTGAGTCAAAAATTTTCTTCTCATTTTTTTTCTACAACTAAAAAACTTTACAGGATGTTAGTTAAAAAAGAAAAGAAAGTAGAGAGTACTTACTTTTGAGCCAAATATTACACATGGAGAGAGAAATAAGAGAAGTAGTATAAAATTATCATTACTTTAAAAAGTCACTTATACAAAAAGAGGGTAATGGTGGGGGTGTGTACTATGGGGAAAGGGAAGGAGCCAAGGAGGGCACAAACACATGGATGAAAATTCAGTGGGGATAGGTGCCCCCCTGCCCCTAGGGTAGATCCACCCCTAGTTTTGGGAGTCGTTGGTCGAAAGCTCGCTAAAGGGTAGCACTGAAAAGCCTAAGAGGACTAGTTGTAAGACCCCAAATTTTATGAATAAAAATAAATTTTCGGTAAATATCATTTTTGAATATTATGGAGTAAATTTGACATAATGTTATAGTTGTGGATAATATTTTTTAAATTTTGCAAAGTACGCAAGTTGTTATATAATATTCGATTGGTCGGGGAATATTCGTACGACGACACAATCATTGGTGCCCCACAACAAAATTATTGTCGAATTGAGAAAACGACAAAAATATCTTTTTATGAAAATAACGGTGGAAGTTTTACCATTAACTATTGAAACACCCGGTGTTAAAAGTACAGTAATACACGTGGTTGGATAGTAGCACATGGTATTGATTATTGATGCTTACGTGAGAAATCATTCAGTTTTGTTCAATTACTGCTACAGTAATTGTTGCATAATATCTCACGTTATTTGCTTCAATTATTATCGATATGTTTATATATTATTAAATCAATAATTGAGATGACAAAGTTATTAATATTATTATTTGTAATAATGACGATGTCTAGAAGTTCTGTCAAGGAAAGGTTTGGTCACCTAATTGCGCTACAATAGGGAGAAATCCTTATTGGAAAGTCCCCTCTTTTCTGGGAACGACCTGGTCATTAAATATTGTGAACTATAATAATGATGATAAACGTTGTTAAAAATATTGAGGGGATTTTTATGAAGTATTTGTTGGACCCCCATTTACCCTTTTCAAAATAATGTGCGTTATGAGTATGATAATATATATATATATATATATATATATATATATATATATTTGTAGTTTGAAAAAATGGGCAGGGATGGTAATCACGGGGGTGACATCCCGTGAATTATCAAGAATGTTTTTTATATATATAATATATAATATATATTATATTTTATTTAAAAAAAAAATTTATTAGAATATTTTATTGTATAGTGACTGCATAGTAAGGAACAGTAAATTTTACGTGAATTCGCAGAATTTAGAGAATTCTTCATCCGTGACTTCCCCCTACTGTGCGCTCAAATAGTATCATTTCCATTCTCTTATAAATTGGATGTTTAGTTAAAATTGAAAATCACACCAGAATCAGAGAATTCTTCTTCTATAATATTAAGCGTATTTCTTTAGAGTTTTAGAAAGATTTGAGCGTAGAAAATAGTATAAGTTTTCTTCAAGAATATCTCCAATATACCAGTTGGAATACTCTTCTTTTCAAGGTATGGGATGTTATTTTTGTTCAATATTCGCTTGAAATAATATTTTCTTTCATACTCTGTAGTATGTAAGTAATATTATTTCGTTTCAGATTTCGAATTATATACTCATTTGGTTAAGGTTTTGGCTTCTATACTCCATGAAATTAGTAGAATATCCTTGATATTTGCGATTCATCCAATATCTTTTCATGAAAATATTATTCTGAGCATTTTTGATAAATTTTAATTTTTTCATGCCGGAGTACTATTCACGGGGTACTATTCCTAAATTACTATTCACGGGGTACTATTCACTCGGGTACTATTCACCCGGGGCACTATTCATGATAAAAATTGATTCGTTTTCGGTCCAAATCATTTTTCGTACAATATTATTTTTGAATTTACTCCACAAAGTAGTATCATGTTGACAATTTGGACGTTATTGATTTCTGGATAAATTAAATTATAAATCTTTAAAAATTTATCCTTGAACTTGTTTTATTGAATTCTTATATCATTGTAATCATCCTCTTGTTTATATTATGTTGAAAGTCATCTGTGGCATGTAGTGCATAGATGGACTTGGTATGATTATGACCAGGGATTATTCGGTATAATCATGACCGTAATGTTACAAATGATATGGTAAAAGTCCTCATTGGCCCGTAGTGAGTTGATGGAAAGTTGTTGGCATGATCGTGACCATTGATGAAAACACGAATATCCTTAGCCCGTAGTGCATGGATAATTTGTGGTCGTGATACTAATGAATATCCTTGGCCGTAGTGCAGGGATGATGTGGATTATTTATTAAGCTGAGTCTCAGCGATAAAAGTGATGAAAAATCTTTTAAATCATATAAGATAGTAGATTTTATTCTCTATTTGACTCTTCTAATAGATTACTTGTTCTGCTGTAGTTAAACTTGATGGTTGTTATATTATATCAGTTAACACTGTTGAAGGCTAACGATAAATTATTCTGCATTATCTTAGTCATAATATTCCTTACTGGGCTAGTTGAGCTCACCCTTTTGCTTTCATTGTTCTCTTCAGGAAATCAGAATGTAGCCGGGACTAGTCGGGGAATGGAGTGACGGTCGAGATGATAACATTAGTAGTCCTCACTATTCTATGAAATAGTGTGATAATAAATGTAATGAGGACTCTATTTGAGAGTAGATATTGTCTAGAAGGCAACATTCTTGCTTAAACTCTCAGCTATGTTTTGTCGTATTTTACACGATAGTTGTATTATTAAGTTGTATTTAAATTTTGTTACATGTATTTGGCAACTAAAGATGGGTGATGTATACCTATTTTAGGGGCGTCACACTAGACATTGCATAGTCATGAGAAAAATAAAAATTGAAAATGGGAAAAAGAGCGAAAAGCCCCCGTATATGAATAAATAAAGCAAAAGTATCCCATTTTGACTTCTAGATTTGGTAATTATTTGATTTTAGTCGAATCTTGCTTATTTTTGGATTTCTTGACTTTACGCTGTATGATTCCTTTAAAGAGGTTTATTATGTGTTTTATTTAACTTTATGTTAGCTAACAGCAATTGTAACGACCCCAAAATAGGTCCATTCCATCGAACCCATTCTGAGTCGCCAAATACATGGTACGGAAAATAACTATAACTTTATTACAACAATTATCGTGCAAAATACAACAACACGTATGCTGTGAGTTTGGATACAAATATATACCACCTGTAGCACGTTACAATGACACCTTACATAAAGGAATAGTCAAAAACTGTTTTAGAAATTAGAATATTTGGGAAGTGCTCAAGGAAACCTTCGTACATGGGAGGCCATGCTTTTAGGTTTTGGTAGATATCATATGGCCACAGAATTATCCTTGGTTGACCCAATAGACCCCAAAGAAAAATGAGAAGATTACTATCATATTCTTCCCAATGGTGAGTCTTCTCTTGACATATCATTATCTCCACTGTCTCTAATTGGGTATTATACTCCAAATAAACACCAAGATTATATAGGTAGTGCTTGTAAATATACTCAGCAAGTGGATGAGCACAACCCTGTCTTATGATGACACGAGGTTGTATGTCATTAGACATCTTGTATGATAGTGGCAAAACACCCTTCCAAGTTAAATTCACCTCACCCTTAACATCTATAGACCACTGTTTTATTCCCTTGTTATCCCCCGCTCGACCCAGCTACACTTTTATTACCTGAAATGAATTGTGAAACAAAAGGGTGAGCACAACTAGCTCAGTAAAGAATATCATGACTAAAGATAAATAAATTATCAATAGCCTTCAACAGTAATAAATCAGAGATTTAGAACATATGGTAGACGATAAAACTTTTCAACCATAGTTGCAGCGGAACGTGCATTCCATTAGAAGAGTCAAATAGACCATAGAGTCTATTATCTTCTCCATGTTAAAAGTCCACCAACAATGTTTTATCCCTGTAACATCAATCAACAATTCCTGTCCACAATCACATGTATAACTCATAATCGTAATTGTAGTTCTAAATTTCTTTCCTCATCCAGGACAAAGATAATTTTCATCACCTGAAACATCAAAGATTATGGTTATACCAAATTACAGTTCATGTTCATAATCCTACCAATAAATTCATTTTTACATTACGGCCAAAGATATACATCAACAAGTCATCTTTGCACTACAAGCCAAATATATTCATCAACAAGTCATCTTTGCACTACAGGCCAAAGATATTCATCAGTTGGTCATGTTCATCTAAACACATGTTCATCTTTGCACTACGGGCCAAAGATATTCATCAAAAATCATTCATCTTTGCACTACAGGCCAAATATATTCAGTTATATCATCATTTAGGACTGAGGATGATGAAAAATATTTTAAAGAAAACGAATCTAGTGAAGCAAAAGAACAAATATTATGTATTCGTACTTTAAACAATTCCCATTCAAAAATACTTCATAAATAACCAGAGTGGGGTAAAATTCAAGAATGATCAAAACATGGATACAATCAAAGCTAGTATCCAGAATAGATATTTATGACAAAAAGAAGAAATTTTATTTTTTGGTGAATAGTGTCGTATTCGTGAATAGTTTCGTATACGTGAATAGTGTCATATACGTGAATAGTAACTCCGACACCAAAAGATAAAAATTTCATAAAAAAATATCATCACACTTCATGAATAGTACTCGTGAATAGTAACTCATGAATAGTAACCCTGGCACGGAAAAGTTCCAAATTTGATAAAAATTTCCAACCAAACATTCTGGCATAATGATATATTGAAGAAATAATATCATTTTAGAAGAAAATAACCTCCCTTACCTCAGAAAGAATAGTACTTCTGACTGTAATATTGGATATAGTGCTGAAAGAACTTGCACCGTATAGCAATACTCAAAGTACTAAAATACTCAATTAATACACTCGATATAATAGAGAGAGAAATAGAGAGAAAACTTCAGTTTCTGGTGTATTTTTCAATTCTAACCTAAGCACCTATCTATAGGAAATTGCTTAGAAAACCAAAGCAGAAAATTTAATATAATATTAATATTTTCAAAATATATTCTTACGCACACCTAACCAGCAGATTTCAGCCATTTAACACATGATCATAATTGAAAAAAAACGTTTTTCATAATTAAAATATTTTAAACTTCCAAAAATCAATTATTTCGGAACTTCGGAACTTCAATAATTCATAATAAATAGCCCTTTTGCCAGAAAATTCGAATCTCGCATTTTTATAGGAAATTCCATTATATACAACTTTGCAGAAGAAAGTTTTTTCAAATTCCAAACAGAAATTGACCGAAATCCATAAACGAGCGATTTTACAAGCTATAATCAAATTTCAGTCAAGAAATGGGCCCACAGACATGTTTAACATGTTTTAAACAACTTTTGCAACAAAAATACTCCTCCTCCTCATATACTCATATATCACACATTCATTGTAAAAATATCATCATTATTATATTATAATAATATAATAAAATATTATTTTATCAGAAAAGATAAAATATCGATTTTCAACAATTGTCACTTTAAAAATTTTCTCCATTTATATCCACATAAAATGAATATTTTCTTCATTATATAAATCAATAATTAATTATTCACAAATAATATTACAGAATCACAATAATAGTAACCAGACAGTTCCCAGGAAAGAGGGGGCTTTCCAATAAGAATTTCTCCTTACTGGCGCGCAATTAGGTGACCAAACCTCTCCTTAAACAGAATTTTCTAGACATTGCCAATAATATTTTCTAATAATATTATTCAGATAATATGAATTATTGCTTCGATAATGGAAAATACTGTGTAGTGACAATTATTAAAACAACAGTAATATAAAATATCAACGCAACAATTATTAAATCAATAAAATAAAATACCGAACAATAATTACTATAACCATTATTGAGTAGTGTCTTCTTACGTAAGAATCAATAATTGGTGCAATACCGTGTGCTACTGTGTTTTAACCACCGAGTATTTTAACAATATTAACGGTAATAACTACGCCGTTATTTTTAAACAACTTATATTTGTCGTTTTTTTCATCCAATCGCTTTCCGTTATGGGGCTCACAAATGGCTGCGCCGCCGTACGAATATTCCCCAACAGAAAGAATATTACACGACCAAACGAATATTCCCCGACAACAATGAATATTTTATAACCACTTGCGTATTTTTGAAAAAATTTTATATATCACCATTAACTTTAAACTTTTATTAATTTAACTATTTACTAAATAGTAATTATAAGAAAAAATTGAATACTTTTATTTCATAAAATTCGGGGTCTTACAGCAATCGGTGATGATCCACTAAGACAAGATGCCATTAACGTTCCCCTGGATGTTCGAATGCTTTGAAGAAATGAAATATAGCAATAACCCTAATTTCCCTTGCTGATTTTGGGCAAATTGATCTCCAAGTTGGGTGTGTTCAACTACAACCCTTGTTTGCAAAAAATCCAAATGCGCGAGTTTATAATGACCCAAGAGACGCTGAGTTGTTTTTCCTGGTTCAAAGCTGAGTCTATTTTCCTTTTCTGTTAAAAAGTCACGTAAGAAAAAACTCACGTTCAATTTAACAGAAGTGAGCTTGAGTTAACAGATTGACCCAATTATAAAATTTTAATTAATTTAATGGGGTAATTCACAAAATTAAAAATTTAATTGTGAAATAAGTAAAACTTACCAACTATAATGGCTAAATCCTTAGTTTTGCCATTAATTGTGTTATAATAATTTGGATAACATAACTTCTGAAATATTCTTGAGAATGCACAGTCATTGCATTTGCTCTTTTAGTGTCACCGTAAAAAATAAAAAATTAATAAACACTCCCTATATATGTATTTATTTGTCAGAATACATTTGCAATTAAGACCAATATTTCCTAAAAGAAAATTAAAATAAAAAGATTTAAAGGCAAAACCATTTTAATTTTCTTCTTTTTGGTCTGGTCTGGTCTGGTATAATCTAATCGTATATGACATTATTGTAGAGTAAATCTATACATACATCTCATTTACATTATTCCTACCGAAACACAATCTTTTCCATCGTTTTGTTTTTTAATATTTTTTGAATTATTTGTTCCCTTCCCCTACAAACCCAGACCCAAAAAACCTATTCCCTTCCTCGCAAATAATACTCTCACAAATTTGACTCTCCTCAAAATTAAGATTGTTACTCTCTTGCACCAGCTCAACACTCTCTCCGTCAGCTAGTGCCCAAATGACGACATCTTCACCTGTGGCCAAGAAGGTGAATCATGAAATGTGGTGACGTTAGGAACGATAACTATTACTATTACTGGCTTCGAGATGATTCTCGCTCTAATCTCGCTTATACGGATTTTGTTATGCCTGGTATTGATCTAATCTATCTATATCCACATTGCATTTATCCTTTTTAGTACACTATTTGTATTTAATAACAGTGAAGCTCATAAAGTGTGTTTGCCTACTCAACTTCAATTATTGGAATTGGGCGCTGTTTAAAATAAACTGAAATTTAATTAAGCTTTAGTTTAATTCCAGTGCTCCGAGTTGAGTAGGGTTGCCAAATACATACATTGGTTAATTTGATTTTGAAAGCTGCATCATCATATTTCACGCTGAAATGATTTGTTTCTTAAATCTATCTGGTTCTAGGATACTTTTTTATAAAGTTTACAGCTTTCATTATTTGTCTTTTAAATCTGTTTACAGGGTGGGTGTTGCGTTTATAAAGTTTACAGCTTTCATTATATGTTTTTGAAATCAGTTTCTAGGGTGTTGTTTTTTAAAGTTAACAACTATCATCATAATTGGCCATGACCTTTTAATATAGTTGTACTTTGAACTTTCATCAGAATGAGATTTTATTTTTTTCGCTTGGAATGAGTCACATTCGAAGTGGCATTACAGATAATATTGTTCTATGAGAAATTAAATGTTTAATCATGGTAAAATGCATTCTCTTTTTTTCATATAAGGCACATCCAAAAATTGTGACACCCCCAAATCTAGGTACTCAAATTTCCCTCAGATTTGGTGTTCACTCAACAAAATAATAACATCTAACTACCCATAATAATGATAACAATAAAATTGAAATAGAAATCCTCCCAATATAGGGTTACAACAACTTAAACGAATAAATCTCAGGTTATCTAACCTTAATACATCAAATGCGGAAACATCATAAACAAATGAGTCTTAAACATCACATCATAAGTCTTAACATAATAGTTCTCAAATAATAATAACAAGTCTTCATCACTTGTTTGTTTTGCCTTTGCCCTTACTTGTGGATGACTCATCAACTCTTTCAACCTTAGCTGCAATGTTATTATGTACGAGTGAGCAACAATTGCCCACAAGTTTAATAATAACAATAATAATAACATGCGAGTAAACAATGGATATTGAAATAAAGAAAGCTCGAATTTTGAATCAAGACTAGAAGAAGAATCAAAAGTACTTCTGAGGGTCACAAGACCACGAACTATGTCCCAGGTTATCAAGTATTTCTACTTTAAACCTTTAACAATCATAAGACTATATGGACCTTACTTCTCGTATTTAGGGGGATCAGTCCTTAGTACCATTTATGTGCATAACATCTTAACGTTATCGAGTAATATAATCCCCTGTAGCAGGGTTGTTCATCTCAGCTTTGACATTAGAGTCCGCACGAAAGGAAGTTTGGTTTGGATTGATCTCAAGGGTAATTTAGAGTTTAATAATCATCAACCAAGGATTAATTGAATTAATAAAGATTACTAATCATTCACGAGTTCGTTAACAATGTAACATTATAAAGGGATACAATAGCAATGATAGAATACGGTTGAATCATAAGTGAATAGGCATCATATATCAAGTCATGCTTTCATAAATGAATAGTAGGCTTAACCAAAAATATAGGCATTGAATAGTATAGGTAAGAAACCTTGCTTGAATAATAATAAGCTAAGGTTAAACTTTCTCAATAAAGTAGAGTTTTAAAATCTTGTACAACTATAATCAAGTTAGAGATAAGGAACTTGCTCAAACAAAGTTTAGGGATTAGAAAATTTGCTCAACATAAGAGTAAGGTTCAGAAACTTGCCTCTTGCGTTGGTTAAATGATTACCACTTACGTTCACCACAAGTCTTACACACATATCATATGTATTCACAACATTCATTAGTTACATTAATATTAACTTTATAGGTTTAGTTCTTTCTTTTAATACGACTTGTTAACTTGGTTTAAGTTCTGCTCATTACCATCATTCACATATACAGGACTGATGTCTCAAATCTTAAGTTTAAACAACATTACCTCTTCTCATGAGCATCACATTTTAGCCCTTATACATTTATCAAATTATCATAAAATTTCACTATATGGACATTAATAACATGGTGTACACCTTATTATATGTCCAACACATTATCATGTTCTTTAGAATAGGTTAAACTAATCATACGATGGATTGTACACAACAAAACTAAAACTTTCCAGTTCTGCTACCCATCAACTTCCTAAGTTATGACGCTATCCGGAGCCGAACTTCGACCGAAACCGAACTCTGACCTCGAAGACACATACATGACGTCATACGAAGTCGAATTCTGACTGAAGCCAAACTCTGACTCCGAAGACAGACATGACGTCATCTGAAGTTGAATTCCGACCGAAGCCGAACTCTGACTCCGAAGAAATAGCTGTGACGCCATTCGAAGTCAAATTCCGACCGAAGCCAAACTCTAACTCCAAAGACATAGCCGTGACGCCATCCGAAGTCAAATTCCGTTTGAAGCCGAACTCTGACTCCAAAGACATAGTTGTGACGCCATCCGAAGTCAAATTCTGACCAAAGCAAAACTCTGACTTCGAAGACATATGATACGACTACCTAGTATCCAATTCTGCAGTTCACGAATAAACGCAATAGAAAACCAAATTAGGCCAAAACTTCACATAAACAATGAATTCAATATTACCCATGTGTTCTGAACTTAACAGAAACATTTAATGACATTCTTAGCGTGCTTTTAACAACTTAAATCACATAAACAACTGAATTTGAACTCATAATTTTCATGTTGCCATTTTTCAAAGTTTCGTCAAATTTCATGAAATCATAAATTACAGATTCGTTATAACACCAAATCAGTCTGTTCTAGTTTCGTTCTTTTCGTTTTTACATGTGTAAAGATAATCAATTATCAATTCACCGATTAATATGCAATTGAAGCATGAATTTTTGTACTTTAAGCCATATTCATATGTTCTTACTCTATAAACTATAAAATTCCAATTTAAACATAATTACATGGATTTCATTACTCTAAAACACATATAAATCATATATAATTGAACTATACATGTTAATAAACATAGACAACATTATATATTCAACAATTGACCATAATATTCATTTGTAGAGTGTTCAGATACACAATGATGAAAGGAAACTTCTTCAATTCTCCAACTCCTTCTTTAATCTCACTATTCTCTCAAATCTCTCTTTTCTCTCTGTATTCTCCAATTGATAGGATATAATGAAGTATGATGATAATATATATTACGTACACAAATAACTGATGGAATCATGGGCAGTAGTTAAGCACAACAGGGAATTAACTGCTCCCATGTTCCTTAGGTCATGTTTGGGTAGCACCAAATTATCTCCTTTCCCATTATCTTAATTAATTCATTAATTTATTATATAATTTATTTGTCACACTTTAATTAATTAATTAATATTATTTAACTCAATTAAATAAAAGGTAATATTACCCATTAAATCACCTCATCACATAATTAAAATCTCTCATTTATTATTTATAGCAAATCAATAAATTTTCAATTAATTATAACAACATTAAATTTATTTAACAACTCATTAATTTAATTATCCCAATTAAATTCACACTTTTAACTATAAAATTATTCCACATTAATTTAATCAATGTAACACATTTAATTAAATTAATATACCACAATTCCACCAGATAATTATTTAACTCAATAAATAAATCAACAAAATATTTATTTAATTCAATAAATATTTAAAAATTAATTACAAAAGTCTCGTTCGTCACAAAAATTATTAATGTAATAATGAAAATAGATGAAAAAGAAACAATGCTTAGTCTTTTCTTTTAAAATTTAGTGATGAAGAAATTCTAAGCTCATGACTCTTGATGTTGAGTTGAAAATTTTTTGGTTAATAATTTAGGGATCAAACATTTGGAAGACCAGATTTATGCTGAGATGCGAGAACGAATAAAGGAGGATGACATATATGCTCTCATATGGAGAGGGCCTTACTACTACTATAAAATGATATTATGACGTCAGTCCTGTGTATGATATTATGCCAACTGGACCTGATGCTCCTCCAGAACATGTTATCTTGGATGAGAACGTAAAGGCTCAAGGGCATACTTTCTATAAAATTGGTGATATGAGAGTAAGAGCGGCTATTGGGAGGCCTCTAGTTGGTCTCACGTATGGCCTTGATTGGGCAGGTGACGAAGCCTTACTGTACATCACAATGGATGAGACACCCCGACCAGACAAAGTACGTATCATAGTCTTTCAACGGTTTATATGTTGATTGCTCTGACTACATCAAAAATAGTTACACAAAGTTTATGTTTGACTGATATGACTCATCATCATTTAGCTATTATAGTTATATTTTACTCTTTCTCGTTTTTAATTGTTAGTTGATTATTAGTTGAGATGTAAGTGTACAATATTGGTTACTGCTCCTACTTTTACTATTGGAATCGTGTAACTAACAATATATGGTACAGTTTGAATGCATGTTGTTTTCCAAAGATGGTGATTCGGTTTTTGTGTTTGTCATTAATTCCACAATAAATCGAGGGAGAGTCCTCTGTTTATTAAAATTTAAGCAAGCATTTCCTAAGAGATGCATTTCCAGCTCCATAATTAGATGTTTACTGCAGTCTGCATTGCATTGTTTACTTTTAATAATTGCCAAAAACTCTGAGTCTTCCTAGCTAGTTCTTACAGGTTCTAGATTCGCTTGTTGTTTCAAGACCTCTTTGGACAGGACCGCTTCACAGTGAAACATAAATTACAGAAATGATAAATTTGGTTGAACAGTGGGGATGGATAGACATTGACAGTGGGGATGTTATAACACATTAGGTTCAGGGGATATTAACTGGTGACTCTCAGAACAGGAAGAATAAGAAGAACATGAAGAAATCTTGTCATTTTTGAAGCAGCACCAACAGATAAAGGGCATATAACTTATTGCATCATCATTTTTTTTAGTTACCTAGGGTATGCCCCTTGTAAACATGAAAATCTTGATTATTGTGTGTATGAAATAAAATCCATTTACTGTGTTCATTAATTTAGTCTGTTCTAATAACTTCTCTTAGCCTGTCATATATTGTGTTTGTTTAGTAAATATTTAGTGTCTACTGAGAGAAATTACTAAAGATGAAAATAAATAGTCAGAATTAGAATACATCTATAAATAATCAGAATTAGAAAACATCCATAAATTTTAGCTATTTCATCCAAATACAAAATGTATCTATAATATTGTATTCATCTCAATACACAAATTGTATCATATTCATCTCAATACACATTGTATACAATGACAAATCTCTACACCGCGCCAAAAAGTAATGACTTCGCCAAACGTAATGACTTCATCCCAATAGAGTAATGACTTTAGCCAACATTGGAAGTGCCTTCACCTATAGACCCAAAATTCCACACAGCGCCAAGATTCAGAAGTTCATCTCCCTATATGGATTCCTACAAGTTACATGAAGAACCATCGATGTCAAGTGAGTTCATACGTTTGAAAAATGCTCACTAATAAAGTAAAAAATAATAACCATAAGAATATGAAGAAAAAAGAATTATTACTCACATTCAAGTTAATATTTCCATGATGACTCTCTTGTGTCTCATGAAAAATAGGTGGCTGATTAATAGTCGTATCAAGTTCAATGGCCTGAAATAAAAGAAGCATACTTTATCATTTTATAAGATAATATTAATCGCAAAAAAGTTACAATATACAGATTGTGTGTGTGTGTGTGTGTGTGTGTGTGTGTGTGTATATATATATAACAAATAGAAAAATCATACCTTTTTTCATATTCTTTGTGTTTCTTAATTCAGACTTATTTCTACCATTTTTTGTCCCTTCTATTTGAATTTCTTCGAAACTTGTTCCATCTTACATACCTTTCTTTTACTAGGAAGACGCCCCTTACATATGATCTTTTTTGGTGAAAGTAATTTTTAGATTTCATTTGGGCCATCATTTTCAGATTCACTCACATTTGACTTTTGAGTAGGTTGACTTTTTTCATAAACTCCATCATCCGTATTCCATTCCACTTTTAGTTCAAGAAGTCAATCTACAAGTTGATCACATCTTTTTTGAGTGTCATATGTAATGTCCGCAACCTCAAAAAAAATATTGCACACCTTGTCATATCTTTGTTCCGGTTCTGTGTATTTCCAAACATTATAAGTGACTTTAGCTTTAGTATGACATCGCTTTATGTCATTTCTCCACCTCCTCAAAATGTATTTTGTTAGAACCGTAAATATAAACCTTTCAAAATGAAGTACCTTAACTATATGCTTACATAAAATTTCTCAAAATTATAATAATTTACAGTTACACTTCACATCAAATTCATATTCATTTCCCCCTTCAATGAAACAAACTTTGAAGTTCACAATTTTTGGGCGATCTTTTTTTCCCCAAAGTAACAAAGTTGTTTCACTTCATAATGAAATATTTTATCATGAGATTCGATAAACCTTGTATGGAAATACATTCCTCCATTTGCCACTTCTATTTGAAACTCTATAAACTTGGAATTGGTATAAACCTATTGGAATTATTTTTCAATGGCATGATGTGTAACACAACAAGGTACATGTGAAGTCAAAGAATGAGAGTCCACTGCTATTTCTTTTACCACTTTACTTCTTAACGCATTATCATATTGATCCACAAATTCTTTCAAGGAAGTTTTTGCATCGACTACTCCATCAAAAAAGCATTCATACTTTCACTTCTTTGTGTCGTAGACATACCCGCCCAAAAATAATCTTTCACAAAACAAGGAACCCACCGATGACTTTCATTATACAATCCTTCCAACCATTCATTATTTTCAAGATCATAATTTTCTATCATTGCCTTCTATTCACATTCAAAATCATTTACACTCAAAGAATCATGCACAACGTTATGTAACGTGAATTTAATTGATTCATAATGCTTATACTGTGACGCAACCAAAATTGGTATACATCACCTACTCAGAGTCGCCAAATATATGGTACAAAATTCAAATACAACTTAATTATACAACAGTCGTGTAAAATACGACTAAACATATGTTGTGAGTTTTAATACAAATATTGTCATCTAGATAATATACAAACTCAATGGGGTCCTCATTACACTAATTATCACACTATTTCATAGAATAGTGAGTACTACTAATGCTATTATCTAGACCATCACTGTAACACCCCCTTCCCAAATAGGAAAGGGAGGTCACGTGCAAATCACAACAAACCTCAAAATAAGTAAACAGAGCACTAATGACTTCTCATATGCAATAATGATATCCATCAATAAAGTATTAAATGATATTCTCCACATAGAGTCGAAATAATCAAAACCTAAATTTTGAATCAACCTAGATGGTTAAAGGAACACTCTCATCACATTAGCCCTGAATCATCCCTGCAAACCTGCCGGAAGAAAAACACAGCATAAGCTAATTGCCCAGTACGGATACAGATATACAAAAGATATACAACTGATATACGAAAATAACTGAGACAAAATACTGAACAAAACCTCAAGTGTAAATACTGACGAAAATATAATCTCCAAAGATCTGAATGAAATATATCTGAATCAACAGAATTGATGAAACCAATAGAAGAATAAATAAATAACGAACTGAATTAACTAATTCAATGAATTGAATTGAACAGAAACAAACAAAACTAATACAACGAAATAATAGGCTGAATCAAATGGTTGAGTTTTATTTCATACCGAGTGAGCTCAGAAATATACATTGCCACACAGGCAAGTCAAAACAATGCCACACAGGTAAGTCAAAATAATGCCACACGGATAAGTCAAAAGATGCCACACAGACATATCACACATTGGACCGTGAATCCAAATGTATGCAAATCAGATAGGTGTGTTTGGCACAACATCACAAATCCACAGAACAGAAAACTAGGGTTAACCCATACGCCTCCCACAACAAAACACCAAATGGCCCACTTCCTCCGGAGCCCAAAACGGAGACGCCGTGGACTAATCACACCGCCACGGAAAGTGTCATGCCTCTCGTGCCAAGACGACATGCATGTGGTACCCCCACAGGTGGTTATAGCTCAGGTATACCCTACGGTATATTCTAACAAAAATACCATGTCACAACACACGTGATATAATACCAACAAAAGGGTTCTATATGTACATGTTGAACCAAATCAAATTATAGTCACAAGGTCTCAAAAAGAAGGTAGCAACATGTACCGCTCTACAATTATCAAAAATAAATACTAAACATGATATCCGAATTCAAAGAGTACAAATACGAGTAATGTGTATAACTCCAAAATGAAACTAATATATTTATTTCACAGGAAACAATTATGTGAAATCATAACAGAATTCGAAATAAGGAAACAAACAAACAAATCAAATTTAACAAGAGTATCGCTAAAAGTGTACGGAATCCGTACCTGATACTTTCAAACCATTTATAGTACACTCCACAAAATCTTACTCTCAAATGCCAACGATATCAAATACGAAACGTTATTCATCACCTAAACATATTCACCTCAAATTAAATATAATCCAATTCAATAATTCCAAAATAATTCATAATCTATTTAATATGCCTTTAATCATTGACTTATATCAATTATTAATACTCCAAAATTTATATTCCAAATATAACTCTTTAAGTTCCTTCCGTCTGAACTAAATTACACAAATTAATAATACTAAATGTAAGTACATTTATAAAAATATGAACACTTCTATTTGGTATGACTATAAAATATAATTACTTATAATATTAAGATTTAATTCATTCCATATAATCTTACATATTTATTTGTATAACATCTCTTGCAAATTATGCAAGTTTTCGTAAACTTTAATTACTACTGCTATATATATTTTTTTATTTAAAGAAATCATCAATTTATTATTTTAGGATCTCCAAAATCAATCACAGACTACTCCCTCCGTTCAATCTGATTGTAATAAAGTGATAATAATAATAAGTACATCCGTATAAGTATTACATTAATAAATAAACTCTCCCATCTTTAAAGATCACTCTTAGTTCTTAAATTACAAAAGTACTTGCTAATGGTGAAAAATAACAACATAATAAATTTAATAATTTAATATGGAACCACGTGATTTATCCCCACTTTATATAATGTATAATATACTTACTTATTACTGGTGAAATTTCTCCACTAGTGATCAAAATCTCTAGCCTTTCTTTACCTGAGCCCCCTTTGCAGCTGTTCCCTTTATCTCCAAAGTAGGCACCTCTTATTCAGTTTGTATAATGAAGTAATATTAGGTTTAGCTATTTATTAATTAAGTTGCCCTAATAAACTTCTATTTGGGTTAAATTAATATTAAGACCCAAATTTTAACCACATAATATTATCTATCACTTATTAAAATTTATTAGCCCACATAATTTAAATAACTAGTTTGACCCAAATAAATGACAAGTTCCAAACAATATGTTTTAAGAATATAAATTTAATATTATTATTTTTTTCCGGGATATTACAATCACTCTGTTCCCCGACTAGTCTCTGCTACGTTCTCATTTCCTGAAGAGAACAATGAAAGCAAAAGGGTGAGCTCAACTAGCCCAGTAAGAAATATTATGACTAAGATAATGCAAAATAAATTATCATTAGCCTTCAACATTGTTAAACTGATAAAATATAGCAAACATCAAGTTTAACTACAGCGGAACAAACAATCCATTAGAAGAGTCAAGTAGAGAAAAAAATCTACTATCTTCTATAATTTAAAAGGTTTTTCATGACTTTTATCGCTGAGACTCAGCTTAATAAATAATCCACATCATCCCTGCACTACGGCCAAGGATATTCATTAGTATCACAACCACAAATTATCCATGCACCACAGCCAAGGATATTCGTGTATTCATCAATGGTCATGATCATGCCAACAACTGTCCATCAATGCACTACGGGTCAATGAGGACTTTTTCCACATCATTTGTAACATTACGGTCATGATTACACTGGATAATCCCTGGTCATAATCATACCAAGTCCATCTATGCACTACAGGCCACAGATGACTTTCAACATAATATAAACATGAAGATGATGACAATGATATAAGAATTCATTAAAACAAGTTCAAGAATTAATTTATACAGGAACTAAAATGTCCAAATTTTTAACATGATACTTCTTTGTAGAGTAACACTCATGAATGCTCAGAAGAATATTTTCATAAAAAGATACTGGATGAAGCACAAATATCAATGATATTCCACTAATTTCATGGAGTATAGAAGTCAAAACTTTAACCAACTAAGTATAATAAAGAATGGAATAACAAAAGAAATCACCAGGCATGCGATAGTCCGCACAGGCAGGTTATTCTAACAGAATAATAAATAACGGAACCAGGTCATGCGTAAACGCACCGACAGGATATTCCAACAGAATAATAAATAATGGAACCAGGTCATGCGTAAACGCACCGACAGGATATTCCAACAGAATAATAAATAATGGAACCAGGTCATACGTAAACGCACAGACAGGATGTTCCAATAAAATAATAAACAACGGAACCAGGTCATGCGTAAACGCACAGACATGATGTTGCAATAGAATAATAAATAATGGAAAAATATAAGAATATCACCAATTATAAGGTATCCCGCGTATACAGGTTATTCCAACAGAATAATAAAGAATGAAATAACAAAAGAATTTCACCAATAAGAAAGAATGAATACCCCGAACGAGTACAATAAATAATATCACTTACCGTAAAGAAGAGTATTTTAACTGGTAAGGTGAGGATATACTCAAAGAAAACTTGTACTACGCTCAAAGCTTTCTTAAACTCTAAAGAAATACGCTCAAGATTATAGAAGAAGAACACTCTCTATAGTTTCTCTCTCTAGAGTTTCAGTGAATTCGTAAGAAATAATGAATGAATGAACTTTTATTTATAGAAGAATGGACTGCATAGTAACTAATTCATGAACGGTCCAGATTGATTTACTTTAAACGAACGGTCCAGATTGGTTTATAATAAAATATAATATATTCTATTTATAATCTAATAAAACTAATAACTTTATAAAAGTATTCTGTTTTATATAAAAAGATTTTACTATGCAAACACTATGCAGGCACTATCCAAACACTATGTAACGACCCCAAAATTCATACAATTTAAATCTCCACTTCGGTCGTTAACCACACATTAAATCTCTAATTTTACGTCATTATTCGATATTAAAAACACTAAAATTGCAGAATATTTTAAACTTTTATACGTTTCCTTCTTTCTTGCCCTGAATCGCAACCTTTACATTACATCTCTTTGATTCAATCTTATATAATGAATCGTTACAACAAAATGACTATACAAAGTCATACATCATAACTAAATATCCATATACATTGGATAGCTCAACTTACAATTCAACATGTTACGTTCAAAATATGAAATACATTTCTCATAAAACATAAGTAATCTTCGTGAATAAAGATCTCTATAACTTACTTAGCACATATCTTTACCTTAAAATCTTGACCTGCAAAAGTGGTTATTTGCAAGATTGAGCTCGATAGCCCAGCAAAGTCTAACAGTTTTCATGCATCACATAGCACATAATAACATACTCGATATACATCTCCTTAAAGAAATATGGCATACATGCTTTTAATTCACATAGCAAATATAAAGATTTAGTTCCTTACTCAATCATCATTACTTAGCCAAAATAATGCAGTCATATATTGACTTTAACATTTCATGATTTTAACATCGATAACATATCATGCAATTTAAAATAGTTCATCAACAGTGTTAAACTGATAAAATATAATAACTATCAAGTTTAACTGCAGCGGAACAAGCAATCCAGTAGAAGAGTCAAGTAGAGAATAAAATCAACTATCTTCTATGATTTAAAAGGTTTTTCATCACTTTTATCGCTGGGACTCAGCTTAATAAATAATCCACATCATCGAATCACCCTTCCACTACGGCCAAGGATATTCTTTAGTATCACGACCACGAATTATCCATGCACTACGGCTAAAGATAATCATGTTTTCATCAATGGTCCTGATCATACCATAAAACAATTCATCTGTGCACTACGGCCAAAGAGAATCCATAGCCATAATTATACCAAAAACTGTCCATTAATGCACTACGAGCCAATGAGGACTTTTTTCACATCATTTGTAACATTACGGTTATGATTATACTGAATAATCCCTGGTCATAATTATACCAAGTCCATCTATGCACTACAAGCCACAGATGACTTTCAACAAAATATAAACATGAAGATGATGACAATAATATAAGAATTAAATAAAACAAGTTCAAGAATTAATTTATCTAGGAACTGATAACGTCCAAATTGTTAACATGATACTGCTTTGTAGAGTAAACTTCAAGAATGCTCAGAAGAATATTTCCATGAAAAGATACTGGATGAAGTGCAAATATCAAGTATATTCTATTAATTTCATGGAGTATAGAAGTCAAAGTTTTAACCAACTGAGTATAATAAAGAATGGAATAACAAAAAAAAATCATCATGCATGCGATAGACCGCACAGGCAGGTTATTCCAACAGAATAATAAATAACGGAACTAGGTCCGGTGTAAAATGCAAAGACAGGATATTCCAACAAAATAATAAATAATGGAACCAGGTCCGGCGTTAAACGCACCGATAGGATATTCCAACAGAATAATAAATAACGGAACCAGGTCCGACGTAAAACGCACAGACAGGATATTCCAACAGAATAATAAATAACAGAACCAGGTCAAATGTAAAACGCACAGACAGGATATTCCAACAGAATAATAAAGAATAGAATATTAGAAGAATTTCACCATGTATGCAGTACTTTGCATAGACAGGTTATTCCAACATAATAATAAAGAATGAAATAACAGAAGAATTTCACCAAGTATAGGGTAGCCCGCGTATACAGGTTATTCCAACAGAATAATAAAGAATGGAATAACAAAAGATCTCTTCATAAATAAGAAAGAAAGAGTACCCCTTACGAGTACAACAAATAATATTCTCTACCTTTAAAAAAACTGGATACTGGAATAGTGAGGTAGCAAACTTCTCTTCTTCTTTCTCTCTATAATTTCTCTCTATAATAATTGCTCTAAAGCTTTTGTGAATTGGTAAGAAATGAAGGAAGAATGAGCTTCTATTTATAGGAAAATATAGTTTCGATAATTGCACATTTTGGGGCTCAAAATATTACAGTATAATACCTTCCTCTTTTTCTTCATTTTTAATTTAGTCCTGCAAGTATTATCAAACTTGCACCAACTCCCCTAATAGTAAATAATGTGAATCAATAGTAAATCATGTGACTCAATAGTTCTAATAATGTGATAAAAATAATTACAGTATATTACCTTCATCTATACCTCTATTTTTAACTTAGTCATGCAAGTATTAACAATTTTGCACCAACTCCCCTAATAGTACAAGAATGTGATTCAATAGTACACACATGTGAACAAATAGTTATATAAGCATTTGAATTAGTAGCAATTAATTGCTCATTTATCTGATAAATTACCCAATTTATCAATATAACCCCCAGACATCAATTATCATCGGAATAGATGTCGATTTTCACTAACACAAACAATTACAACATAATGAAACAATTTTTATCAACAATATAAATTTTGAAATTTCGAAGTTTGATTTTTCCCGAAAAAGTCAACTGTTGACTTTTTGACCAAATAGTGAATCCCAAATTTTTGTGTGTTTATAGACTATTTTTACTAATTTCATCGTTCTGGACTCAAATATCACGTCCGCGTCTCCAAATTCAACTCCGAACACAACTTTAATTTTAATAACATTCATCATTAATATTATAACTCACAATATTTAACAATCAGGTCATTCCCAGGAAAGAAGGGGCTTTCTGATAAGGATTTCTCTTTATTGGCGCGCAATTAGGTGACCAAACCTCTCCTTGACAGAACTTTTAGACATGGTCAATATTGCAAATAATAATATGAATAACTTTGTCGTCTCAATCATTGATTTAATAATATATCATATTATGCAGATGATAATGTGACAATAATTGAATCAATAATATGAAAGATATGATGCAGCAATTACGCGTATTACTGTACTTTTAACACCGGGTGTTTCAACAGTTAACGGTAAAACTTCTGCCGTTATTTTCATAAAGTATTTTTGTCGTTTTCTCAATCCGACAATAATTCCGTTGCGGGGTCCACCAATGATTGTACCATCGTACAGATATTCCCTGACTAAAAGAATATTCCCTGACCAATCGAATATTATATAACAACTTGTGTACTTTGCAAAATTTATAAATATAACCCACAACTATAACATTATATCAAATCCACACTATAATATTTAAAAAATTATTTTGAGAAAATTAAATATTTATTCATAAAATCTGGGGTCTCACAGTTATCTACACTTCATGTGCCCTACATAATTATATAATCATACACATCAACTATTAGTCACATAAAAACACATAGCAATTGTAATGTAAACTCTACTCCACATCTCATAATCTTTCTTATTAATTAGCACACAATGTTCAATTAGATTGTGCTAAATTTTTGACTTATGACTCACTATATTTCTTCTTAGTCAAACTCAAAGTTCATTTAAGTGCTTAAGTCTTGCTAGGACTACTTATTGGTTTTATATTAAACCCATTTCATATCCTATAATATTCATTTCAATTCAATTGAAACACTTTTTAAGTTCATTAACACTTGGCACGGCGTTTCGATGTTTATTCGTCAGACGCCCAATTTGCCTCTCTTGTGTATGTTTACTATGCTTCTATAAATTATCTATTACACTACTTATTAATGTTAAACATCATTATATTTACTAAAATACATGTTTTGTAACTTGGACATCATATTTTATCGTCAGGAGCACTACACATGCATATGTGCATGCCCGACGCCCTCCGATTGCCCCTAAAAACACAACAGTCCTAAATATAACCATTTTGACTATTGTTACAGACCTTAAATTGAAAAACTTAAAGAACAAAAGTTGTAGGTCTATTTGTCCTCGTTCCGGATCATCTTAAATCACCTCAATCGGAGTTCGTATGAGAAAGTTATGGTTGTTTTACTACAGGAGGCCAAAATTGTCCGACTCAGACTTTTGTTACGGCGCCGCGGCACGAGAACTAAGTCATACAGTGGCTTTGGGGCGTAAATTTTTGCGCCGGGGCACGAATTTTAGCTCTAGGGCTCCATTTTTGGCACTGGGGCGCCGAAAACAAGCAGAACTGAGCACGAAGACCATTTTCGGTCTGTTTAAGAAATTCTAGCAACTAATTACATACATATAACTGATGTAATTTACACATAACCTCACCAAACATACATATATTAACTTAAAACTACTGAACAACAAATTTAGAAAGACTAAATCCGTAAAAACCATGTTTTCAAATTAAAACTCCATGTTTGACATTTGTTAAACACAGTGAACACTGTAATACCCATTATAAACCAAATTGATTTAATTAAACTACGTTTCTTTGTTCTTAACAACGAAATTAACATGTTCGCAATTTTAATTTCCCAATTAGCTACTAACAATTTACTAATTTTGATTTTCTTAACAACCAAACTAATGAATATTTTGACTATTAATATCCATGTATAAGAACATACACTGAAAAACAGTTTCCCTTTCTTTTAACAAAATTAATCGTACAATTCTTTGTCTAAACACAAACTTCTAGCATTACAACTACTTATATATGATAGTTGTCCTACTACAACCACATATGCACATGATTCCATCATCCATTATAAAAATATGAATTGCAGAGACTATACTATAAAACACAGTAAACCTTAAGAACACAGAGACTAAGGAATTATACTATAAATCATATATGTTAAGATTATGTAACATACCTTTAATTTGTTCAGACAATCTTTGCTTAATCATTGATAATAGCTTGAAGAATACATAAGTTTCTCTTGTTTCTCTCTCTAAGACCTCTGACAATTTCTCTCAAAACTCTTTGGTCTCTCACTTTTCTTTTCTTTTTCCTTTCTTAGGCTTAAGCCAAAACACACTATACGTAAAACTAAACTGATAACAATTATGCGTAAACTAAAAAACTGATATGGCCTAATTAATAATCACCATAACTATTATCAGTTACCAAAATAATAAGCGTATATCCATTATAAATATATTTTATTTATATATTATTTATTTAATTAGTTTTATTATTAATTCAAAATTTAAAAACCAAAAGCCGTATGGCTTCGTTTGGCAAAATAATTTAAAACTTAGAGACTTAATAAACTTAAGCCTTGTTTGGCAAAATAAATTAAAACTACTTTAATTTATTTTGATAACCACTTATAATATAGTTATTTGTCACACTTCTAATTAATTAAGTTTTCATACTTAATTTAATTAATTCTAATAACAATTCATTTCATAATATAATAATTTATTTAATCATTATAAACTCTCTAACTTAATTATTAAATTAAATTAGATTACTATTTCAAAATAATTACTTTCCTTAACTCATTAATTATTTATTAAATAATTAATTAATCAAACCAAATCAAACAAACATTTATTCACGATAAACACATCCATTAAATATTTATATAATTTAATAACTATTTAAATATTTAATTAAAAATTTGGATTGTTACACACTATGCATAATAAAATATAATATATTCTAATTATTGTCTAATAAAACATATAACTTTATAAAAGTATTCTATTTTATATAAAAATATTTTACTATTAGTCTAATAAAACGAATAATTTTATAAAAGTATTATGTTTTATATAAAAAGCTTTTCTGTTTTATTACATTAATAATGCTAGTAAAACAAAACTCATCATCATTATTATAATTCACAATATTAATCGACTAGGTCGTTCCCAGGAAAGAGGAGGCTTTCCAATAAGGATTTCTACCCATTGGCGCGCAATTAGGTGACCAAACCTCTCCTTGACAGAACTTCTAGACATCGTTAATATTGTAAATAATAATATTAATAACTTTGTCATCTCAATTATTGAGTATAATATATTGACAATAATTGAATCAAATAACGTGAGATACTATGCAGCAATTACTGTAACAATAATTGAACAAAATAGAGTGACTTCTCACGTAAGTATCAATAATCAATACCGTGTGCTACTGTGCAACTACGCGTATTACTGTACTTTTAACACCGGGTATTTCAACAGTTAACGGTAAAACTTTTGCCGTTATTTTCATAAAGTATTTTTGTCGTTTTCTCAATCCGACAATAATTCTATTGTGGGGTCCACCAATGATTGTGCCGTTGTACGAATATTCCCCGACCAATCGAATATTATATAAAACTTGCGTACTTTGTAAAGTTTATAAATATTATCCACAACTATAACATTATATCAAATTCATTCCATAATATTCAAAAATGATATTTATAGAAAATTCATCTTTATTCATAAAAGTTGGGGTCTTACAACCTCCCCTTCTTATGAAATTTTGCCCTCGAAATTAGGGTACGTACCTGGTATGTCGAAGAGGTAAGGATACCTTGATTTGATTTCAGATTCTAACACCTAAGTCATTTCCTCAACATCGTGGTTTCTCTACAAAACTTTGACTTGAGGTATAACCTTAGAGTGTATAATATGTTCCTTCTTATCCAAGATTTGAATAGGAACCTCTTCATACGTCAAATCTTCCGCTATTTCGTCCAGTTCTAACTCAATAATGTGGTTCGGGTCTTCCACATATTTACGTAACATGGATATGTGAAAAACGTTATGAACACGAGACATACTTGGCAGTAAAGCGAGTCTATAGGCCACAGTTCCTACTCGATTGAGGATTAAAAATGGGCCGATGAATCGAGGATTGAGATTTTTATAGAGCAACACGTAACAACACATGATCTCATATATCGAATTCCACGTCCTTTCGATGAAGATCAGCATAAGTCTTTTGTCGGATCATTTGAATATTTTCCGTAGTCATATGTACCAACTCCGGTCCCAACAATGTTGCTTCACCCACCTCATCCCAGCATACTGGAGAACGACACTTTCTTCCATACAACGCCTCAAATGGAGCCATGCCAATACTTGCTTGATAACAGCTGTTGTAGGAAAACTCCACCAATGGTAAGAACTTATCCCAACTTCCCTTGAAGTCAAGGACACAGAGTCTTAATAAATCTTCAAGAGTTTGAATAGTCCTCTCCGACTGCCCGTCCGTATGAGGATAATATGCTGAGCTAAATCGTAATTCTGTGCCCATAGCTTTCTGCAAACTAACCCAAAATTGTGAAGTGAATCTTGGGTCTCGATCAGAAACTATGGATATTGGTATACCATGCAGTCTTACAACCTCGTTTATGTATATACGAACAAGACGTTCAAGTGTATAAGTTTCTCGTATCGGTAAGAAATGGGCAGACTTGGTCAATCTATCAACAATGACCTAAATCGCATATATGCCTTGAGAAACTTTGGGAAGACCGGTAACGAAATCCATGGTAATTTACTCCCACTTCCATTCTGAATTTCAAGTAGTTGCAATGGACCTTTTGGTACTTGATGCTCCGCCTTGACTCGTTGACACGTTAGACACCTTGAGATAAACAGCGCTGTCTCTCTCTTCATATTACTCCACCAAAATGTATGACGAATATCATAATACATTTTGGTAATCAATACAAAGTCGCATACTCCCATCTTTCTTCTTCACGAATAGAACAGGAGCACCCCAAGGAGACTTACTAGGATGAATGAAACCAATGTCTAACAATTCTTGCACTTGGGTCTTTAACTCTTGAAGTTCAATAGGAGCCATTCGATATGGGGCTTTGGAAATGGGTTTTGTACCGGGTTCAAGGTCGATACAAAATTGAATTTCACACTCTGGGGGTAGGCCAGGAAGTTTTTTAAGGAATACGTCGGGGAATTTATTAAC
The DNA here is from genome assembly GCA_020205505.1 of Panax japonicus. Lineage (NCBI taxonomy): Eukaryota > Viridiplantae > Streptophyta > Magnoliopsida > Apiales > Araliaceae > Panax > Panax japonicus. The sequence continues at coordinate 12,310,821 of CM035113.1, forward strand.
AATAGAAATATCATTCAAAACTGATGTATTTTTGTTTAGATCCGTGACATGAACTAAGAAAGCTTGACATTCGTTTTTCAATAAACGAATAGCTTTATGGCTTAGATGACAGTGATTGATTTTAATGGTTTGGCAACTTTTATAAATAAAGATGAATTTTCTATAAATATTATTTTTGAATATTATGGAGTAAATTTGATATAATGTTATAGTTGTGGGTAATATATATAAATTTTGCAAAGTAAGCTAGTTGTTATAAAATATTCGTTTTGGTCGGGGAATATTCTTTTTGACGGGGAATATTCGTACGACGGCACAATCATTGGTGGACCCCACAACGAAATTATTGTCGGATTGAGAAAATGACAAAAATACTTTATGAAAATAACGGCGGAGGTGTTACCGTTAAAACTGTTGAACTACCCGGTAGTAAGAGTACAGTAATACGCGTGGTTACATAGTAGCACACGATATGGATTATTGATGATTACGCGAGAAGTCACTCAGCTATACTCAATTATTGCTACAGTAATTGCTGCATCATATCTCTTATATTATTGATTCAATTATTGTCACAGTATCATCTGTATAATATGTTATATTATTAAATCAATAATTGAGACGACAAATTATAAATGATTAATAATTGTTGAAAGATTAAATATGTGTTGATTAAAAATAAAATGATTTGTGGTAATATTTATTTAATCCTTGATGTATATAAAGAGTCTATTATGAGACGTTTGTGGTAAGCTTGGTTATTTTATGGGGGGCCCATATGTCATCATCTAAGAGTTTCTTCGTCAATAGTAATTACCTTCATCAATATTAATTACCTTCGTCAATAGTAATTACATTCATCAATAGTAATTACCTTCGTCAATATTAACTACCTTTACCAGAAGTCAAACCACTTGCCGTTTCATATTACAGGCGTTGAACCAATTGTCGTTTCACATTACAGACGTCAAACCACTTTTCTTTTCACATCACCAGTAGTCAAGCCACTTGCCTTTTTCACATTTCAAGTGCTAAGATAGAAATCTTCTATAAATAGAGGCCTAGTGCTTCATTATTTTTTCACGAATTCATTCAAGCTATAGAGAGAGAGAAAAACTATAGAGAGAATAAGAGTGAAAGAAGAAGAGTATTCTGTTACTACACTACTGCAGTATTCAATCTACTACTAATGTAAGGGGTGTTATTCTTTCTTATTCATGAAGAGAACTGTTGTTATTCCATTGCTTATTATTCTGTTAGAATAACCTGTATACGCAGTTTACCCTATACTTGGTGACATTCTTTTATTATTCTGTTGGAACATCATGTCTGTGTGTTTTACACCGGACCTGGTTCCGTCTTTATTATTATTCTGTTGGAACATCCTGTCTGTGTGTTTTACACCGGACCTGGTTCCGTCTCTATTATTCTCTACTTGACTCTTTTAATGGATTGCTTGTTTCGCTGCAGTTAAACTTGATGTTGTTATATTTTATTAGTTTAACACTGTTGAAGGCTGACGATAATTTATTCTGTATTATCTTAGTCATAATATTTCTTACTGGGCTAGTTGAGCTCACCCTTTCTTTCACTGTTCTCTTCAGGAAATGAGAATATAGCAGGGACTAGTCGGGGAAAGGAGTGACGGTCCAGAGGATAGCATTAGTAGTCCTCACTATTCTATGAAATAGTGTGTTAATAATTGTAATGAGGACTCCTTTTGAGTTTGTATAATCTCTAGTAGACAATAATTGTATTCAAACTCACAGTTATGTTTTGTCGTATTGTACACGACAGTTGTATTAGAAAGTTGTATTTGAATTTTTTACCATGTATCTAACGACCCAAGATGGGTGATGTATACCTAATTTTGGGGGTGTCACAGTTGGTATCAAAGCTTAGGGATATGATCCCTGGTTAAGATGTGAGAATAGTACTAGGAGGGGAGAGACGGGAAATTCTTTCGCTAGTATGACCTACCTAAGTTTATGTGGTATTTAATTGGTCGGTCAGAATTTAGGGATAATATGTTACATGTCAACTAACCTTTGTTTTATGGCAGTATCTAAAAATGACATCCGAGAATGTTGAGAATAGCAATGGAGCACAGGTGACCGTTGATTCACCACATATCAATAATCAGGATAATGTGCATCAGGAAGGCGACAATCCTCATGAAAACAAAAACACTGACCAAATGATGAATGATCAAATGTTCAGGGGCTTTATGCAATTCATACAACAGCAGGCGAGAGCGGCTCCTGTCCAAAATGCAGGTGGAAACTCTCGGGCGGTCACCGCTAAATAGTTCAAGGAGCTGGGACCACCGGAGTTTAAGGGAGAGCCAAAAACACTTATGGCGGAAGCATGGATAAAGCAGATCACCAAGATATTTGATGTTTTGGGATGCTCCGAGGAACAAAAGGTTCCCTTTGCCGCCTTTATGTTGCGCGGAGAGGCAGATTACTGGTGGGAATCGGTAAAACGTACTCAACCTGCCGTACAGAAGATGTCTTGGGAGAAGTTTCAAGAGCTGTACAACGACAAACACTTTCCCGAAAGTATTCGTCACATGAAGGAAGTGGAGTTTATCAAGTTGGAACAAAATAATATGACCGTGTCGCAATACGAGGCTAAATTTGCGGAGTTATCCCGGTTTGCGTCCCACTTGGTGGATAATGAAGAGAGAATGACACGGAAGTTTTTAAGAGGTTTGAAGCCGGAGATACGTCAACATCTTATTTCTCATAAACTGTGTTTATATTAAGATGTTTTAAATAGGGCTCAGTTAGTGGAGCGCGATAATGAGTCAACACAACTAAAAGAGAGCAGCCGGCAAAATGATAATACCAGCGAGAGCAGTCATCGAAGCGGTGACAACAAGAGTAGAGGGAATCAACAGGCCAAAAATGGTAACTACTTCGGTGGTAATCAAGGCCAAAACAATAAGAATGGACATTTCAAGAAGAGGAGATTCAACAATGATGGAAAGACGTCAGCACCAGCACCTGTCGTTAAGGAAGGAGAACGACCACCTATCATATGTTTGAAATGTGGAGGGGAGGGGCACATCAGTCCAAACTGCGTGATGCCGTCCAAAGCATGTTATAATTGTGGAAGAGAAGGTCACTTAGCCCGATTTTTTCGTTCACCGAAGACAAGTTCAGCTAGGATGGAGGCACCAAAGGCCATCCCAGAAAAGTCAAAACCGGTAGTGCAAGGGAGAGCGTTTGTTGTGACCTCCCAGAAAGCAAGGAACCAGAATGAGGTCATCACGGGTAAGCTTATCATAAAATCTAGCGAAGTCTATACCTTATTTGATACCGGTTCTACCCATTCTTTTATTTCTCCTACTTGCACTCAACGATTAAATTTGACTACAGAGAAATTAGACTTTGACTTATTTGTGGAAACTCCGTTGGGAGAAACCTTCATTACATCAACTGTTTATAAGTCTTGTTTAGTTCAAATCAGTACCCTCACATTACCTGTAGATCTTATTTCATTGAAAATACTTGCATTTGACGTGATTCTAGGGATTGATTGGTTAACTACTCATCATGCAAAAATTGATTGTTTCCGTAAGGTTGTTAGCTTTCATATTCCTAATCAACCTATTATGCGAATTCAAGCGACCAAACCATTAAAATCAATCATGGTCATCTCAAGCCATAAAGCTATTTGTTTTATTGAAAAATGGATGTCAAGCTTTCTTAGCTCATGTCACAGATTTAAACAAAAATACTTCAGTTTTGAACGATATTTCTATTGTTAATAAATTTCCCGACGTATTCCCCAAAGAACTTCCTGGCCTACCCCCTGAGCGTGAAATTGAATTTTGTGTCGACCTTGAACCTGGTACAAAACCCATTTCTAAAGCCCCATATCGAATGGCTCCTATTGAACTTCAAGAGTTAAAGACCCAACTGCAGGAATTGTTAGACATTGGCTTTATTCGTCCTAGTACTTCTCTTTGGGGTGCTCATGTTCTATTCGTGAAGAAGAAAGATGGGAGTATGCGACTTTGTATTGATTATCGGGAGTTGAATCATATCACCATCAAAAATAGGTATCCATTGCCACGTATTGATGACCTGTTTAACCAGTTGCAAGGAGCCAAATTCTTTTCAAAGATTGATCTTCGTTCCGGATATCACCAATTGAAGATTAAAACCGATGACATTCCAAAGACGGCTTTCAGAACTCTGTACGGGCGTTATGAATTCCTAGTTATGTCCTTTGGATTGACTAATGCTCCTTCTGCCTTTATGGATATGATGAACCGAGTATTCAAGGAATATTTAGATCACTTTGTGGTCGTCTTTATCGATGACATCCTTATTTATTCCAAAAGCCGTGAAGATCATGAGTAACACTTGAGGCTGACACTCCAAAAGCTTCGTGAATACAAGCTTTATGCCAAGTTGAAGAAATGTGAATTCTGGCTTGAGGAAGTAGCATTCCTTGGGCACGTAGTATCAAGTCATGGAATATCTGTTGACCCAGCAAAGATTGAAGCTATTCAAAGCTGGGAGAAACCTAAATCAGTGACTGAAGTACGTAGCTTTCTCGGCTTAGCTGGTTATTATCGGAGATTCGTAGAAGGGTTTTCTCGAATCACTACTCCACTAACTCAGCTGACTCGAAAATATACAAAGTTTGGTTGGAGCGAGGAATATGAGAAGAGTTTTCAAGAAATCAAGAGGAGACTCATTTCAGCACCTGTTCTGACAATACCATCTGATTCGGAGGGATTTGTCATCTACAGTGATGCTTCGGGCAAAGGGTTGGGATGTGTTCTCATGCAACATGGAAAAGTCATAGCCTATGCCTCAAGACAACTCAAAGAATATGAGAGGAATTATCATACTCATGATCTAGAGTTGGCAGCTGTTGTCTTCGCACTAAAGATTTGGAGGCATTACTTGTATGGGGAGAAGGTGGAGATCTTTACGGATCATTAAAGCCTCAAATATTTCTTTACTCAAAAGAAACTCAACATGCGACAACCACATTGGCTTGAACTGTTGAAAGATTATGATCATACCATTCAATACCATCCTGGAAAAGCTAACATGGTAGTTGACGCATTGAATAGAAGATCATATGCAAGTACGAGTGCGATATTGTCAACGTAAATGCCCATTTTGTGTGACTTGCAAAGGATGGAGATAGAGTTAAAGACTCCAGGGACCCATGTGATGATGGTGAATATACGAGTAGAACCGACTTTAATCGATAAAGTTAAAGTTGCTCAAGTTACATACCTGGAGCTGATGCGTATGAGGAAGAAAGTGCAAGAAGGTGCTATGCCGGAAGCAAGAATCGATGAAGAAGGAATACTTCGAGTCAACTCCAGACTTTGTGTTCCTAACGACCTTGATTTAAAGTATAAAATCATGATGGAGGCGCACAACACACCATTTGCAATCCATCCTGGGAGTACCAAAATGTATCATGATATTCGTCATACATTTTAGTGGAGCAATATGAAGAGAGAGATAGCGTTGTTTATCTCAAGGTGTCTAACTTGTCAACGAGTTAAAGCAGAGTATCAAGTACCAAAAGGTCCATTGCAACCACTTGAAATTCCAGAATGGAAGTGGGAGCACATTACCATGGATTTCGTTATCGGTCTTCCTAAGGTTTCTCAAGGCATAAATTCGATTTGGGTCATTGTTGATAGATTGACCAAGTTTGCTCATTTTTTACCGATACGAGAAACTTATACACTTTAACGTCTTTCTCGTATATACATAAACGAGATTGTAAGACTTCATGGTATGCCGGTATCCATAGTTTCTGATCGAGACCCAAGATTCACTTCACGATTTTGGGTTAGTTTGCAAAAAGCTATGGGCACAGACTTACGATTTAGCTCGGTATATCTTCCACAGACGGACGGACAGTCGGAGAGGACTATTCAAACTCTTGAAGATCTATTAAGACTCTATGTCCTTGATTTCAAGGGAAGTTGGGACAAGTTTTTACCATTGGTGGAGTTTTCCTACAATAACAGTTATCAAGCAAGTATTGGCATGGCTCCATTCGAAGCGTTGTATGGAAGAAAGTGTCGTTCTCCAGTATGCTGGGATGAGGTGGGTGAAGCAACGTTGTTGGGACCGGAGTTGGTACGTATGACTACAAAAAAGATTCAAACGATCCGACAACGTATAAAAACCTCACAAGATCGAAAAAAGAGTTATGTTGATCTTCATCGAAAGGACGTGGAATTCGATATAGGAGATCATATGTTGTTGCATGTTGCTCCATGGAAAGGAGTTACGAGATTTGGAAAGAGAGGAAAACTCAATCCTCGATTCATCGGCCCATTTTTAATCCTCGATCGAGTAGGAACGGTGGCCTATAGACTCGCTTTACTGCCAAGTATGTCTCGTGTTCATAACGTTATTCACATATCCATGTTACGTAAATATTTGAAAGACCCGAACCACATTATTTAGTTAGAACCGGACAAAATAGCGGAAGATTTGACGTATGAAGAGGTTCCTGTTCAAATCTTGGATAAGAAGGAACATATTCTACGCTCCAAGGTTACACCTCAAGTTAAAGTTTTGGGGACAAACCACGATGTTGAGGAAATAACTTGGGAGTTAGAATCTAAAATGAAATCAAGGTATCCTTACCTCTTCGACATACCAGGTACGTACCCTAATTTCGAGGGCGAAATTTCATAAGAAGGGGAGGTTGTAAGACCCCAACTTTTATAAATAAAGATGAATTTTCTATAAATATTATTTTTGAATATTATGGAGTAAATTTGATATAATGTTATAGTTGTGGGTAATATTTATAAATTTTGCAAAGTAAGCAAGTTGTTATAAAATATTCGTTTTGGTCGGGGAATATTCTTTTTGACGGGGAATATTCGTACGACGGCACAATCATTGGTGGAACCCACAACGGAATTATTGTCGGATTGAGAAAAAGACTAAAATACTTTATGAAAATAACGGCGGAGGTGTTACCGTTAAAACTGTTGAACTACCCAGTAGTAAAAGTACAGTAATACGCGTGGTTGCATAGTAACACACGGTATTGATTATTGATGTTTACGTGAGAAGTCACTCAGCTATACTCAATTATTGCTACAGTAATTGTTGCATCATATCTCTTATATTATTGGTTCAATTATTGTCACAGTATCATCTGTATAATATGTTATATTATTAAATCAATAATTGAGACGACAAGTTATAAATGATTAATAATTGTTGAAAGATTAAATATGTGTTGATTAAAAATAAAATGATTTATGGTAATATTTATTCAATCCTTGATCTATATAAAGAGTCTATTATGAGACGTTTGTGGTAAGTTTGGTTATTTTATGGGGGGGCATATGTCATTATCTAAGAGTCTCTTCGTCAATATTAACTACCTTTACCAGACGTCAAACCACTTGTCGTTTCATATTACAGGCATCGAACCTATTGTCGTTTCACATTACAGGCGTCAAACCACTTTTCTTTTCACATCACCAGTCGTCAAGCCACTTGTCTTTTCACATTTCAAGTGCTAAGCTAGAAATCTTCTATAAATAGAGGCCTAGTGCTTCATTATTTTTCATGAATTCATTCAAGCTATAGAGAGAGAGAGAAAGTATAGAGAGAATAAGAGTGAAAGAAGAAGAGTATTCTGTTACTACACTACTGCAGTATTCAATCTACTACTAATGTAAGGGGTGTTATTCTTTATTATTCATGAAGAGAACTGTTGTTATTCCATTGCTTATTATTCTGTTAGAATAACCTGTATACGCAGTTTACCCTATACTTGGTGACATTCTTTTATTATTCTGTTGGAACATCCTGTCTGTGTGTTTTACACCGGACCTGGTTCCGTCTTTATTATTATTCTGTTCGAACATCCTGTCTGTGTGTTTTACACCGGACCTGGTTTCGTCTTTATTATTCTATTGGAACATCCTGTCGGTGCAAATTTTGCCTGACCTGGTTCCGTTATTATTATTATGTTGGAATAACCTGTTTATGCGAAGTACCGCATGCATGGTGATTTCTTTTGTTATTCCATTCTTTATTATACTCAGTTGGTTAAAGTTTTGACTTCTATACTCCATGAAATTAGTAGAATATCCTTGATATTTGAGCTTTATCCAGTATCTTTTCATGGAAATATTCTTCTGATCATTCTTGAATTTTACTTTACAAAACAGTATCATGTTGATAATTTGGACATTATTTTTTCCTGGATAAATTAATTCTTGAACTTGTGTTATTGAATTCTTATATCATTGTCATCATCCTCATGTTTATATTATGTTGAAAGTCATCCGTGGCCTGTAGTGCATAGATGGACTTGGTATGATTATGACCAGGGATTATTCGGTGTAATCATGACCGTAATGTTGCAAATGATGTGGTAAAAGTTATCATTGGCCCGTAGTACATTGATTGACAGTTGTTGGCATGATCATGACCATTAATGAGTACACGAATGTCCTTGGCTGTAGTGCATGGATAATTTGTGATCGTGATACTAAAGAATATCATTGGCCGTAGTGCATGGGTGATTCGATGATGTGGATTATTTATTAAGCTGAGTCCCAGCGATAAAAGTCATGAAAAACCTTTTAAATCATAAAAGATAGTAGATTTTATTCTCTACTTGACTCTTTTAATGGATTGCTTGTTCCGCTACAGTTAAACTTGATGTTGTTATATTTTATCAGTTTAACACTGTTGAAGGCTAACGATAATTTATTCTGTATTATCTTAGTCATAATATTTCTTACTGGGCTAGTTGAGCTCACCCTTTCTTTCACTGTTCTCTTCAGGAAATAAGAACATAGCAGGGACTAGTCGGGGAATGGAGTGACGGTCCAGAGGATAGCATTAGTAGTCCTCACAATTCTGTGAAATAGTGTGTTAATAATTGTAATAATGACTCCTTTTGAGTTTGTATAATCTCTAGTAGACAATAATTGTATTCAAACTCACAGTTTTGTTTTGTCGTATTGTACACGATAGTTGTATTAGTAAGTTATGTTTGAATTTTGTACCATGTATCTGACGACCCAAGATGGGTGATGTATACCTAATTTTGGGGGCATCACATTGGTGGCTTGAATTCGCATAACATATTGGTTAGGAATATGAAAGCTAACAATCTTACGAAAATAATCAATTTTTTAAATGATGAGTAGTTAACCAATCAATCCCTAGAATTACGTCAAATGTAAGTATTTTTAATGAAATAAGATCGACAGGTAATGTGACCGATTTGAACCAAACAAGACTTATAAATAGTGGATGTAATGAAGGTTTCTCCCAATGGAGTTTCTACAGATAAGTCAAAGTCTAATTTTTCCGGAGTCAAATTTAATCGTTGAGTGCAAGTAGGAGAAATAAAAGAATGGGTAGAACCAATATCAAATAAGGTATAGACTTCGCTAGAGTTTATGATAAGCTTACCCTTGATGACCTCATTCGGGTTCCTTGCTTTCTGGGAGGTCACAACAAACGCTCTCCCTTGCACTACCGGTTTTGACTTTTCTGGGACGGCCTTTGGTGCCTCCATCCTGGCTGAACTTGTCTTCGGTGAATGACAAAATCGGGCTAAGTGACCTTCTCTTCCACAATTATAACATACTTTGGACGACATCGCACAGTTTGGACTGATGTGTCCCTCCCCTCCGCATTTGAAGCATATGATAGGTGGTCGTTCTCCTTCCTTAACAACGGGTGCTGGTGCTGACGTCCTTCCATTATTGTTGAATCTCCTTTTCTTAAAATGTCCATTTTTACTGTCTTGGCCATGATTACCACCGAAGTGGTTACCATTTATGGCATGTTGATTCCCTCCACGTTTGTTGTCACCGTTTCGATGACTGATACCACTGGTATTTTCATGCTGCTGGATGCTTTCTCTTGGTTGCGTTGACTCGTTACCGCGCTCCAATAATTGAGCCCTATTTACAACATCTGAGTACAAACACAGTTTATGAGAAATAAGATATTGACGTATCTCCGGTTTCAAACCTCTTAAAAACATTCGCGCCATTCGCTCCTCATTATCGACCAAATGGGATGCAAACCGGGATAACTCCGCAAATTTAGCCTCGTATTGCGACACGGTCATATTGTTTTTTTCCAATTTGATAAACTCAACTTCTTTCATGTGACGAATACTCTCGGGAAAGTACTTGTCGTTGAATAGCTCTTGGAACTTCTCCCAAGACATCTTGAATGCGTCAGGCTGGGTACGTTTTACAGATTCCCACCAGTAATCTGCCTCTTCACACAACATGAAGGTGGCGAAGGGAACCTTTTGCTCCTCGGAGCATCCAAAGACATCAAATATCTTGGTGATCTGCTTTATCCATGCTTCCGCCTTAATTGATTTCGGCTCTCCAATAAACTCCGGTGGTCCCAACTCCTTGAACTATTTAGCGGTGACCGTCCAAGAGTTTCCAGTGTTTCCACCTACATTTCGGATAGGAGCCGCTCTCGCCTGATGTTGCATGAATTGCATAAAGCCTCTGAACAATCCATCATTCATCATTTGGTCCGTGTTGTTGTTTGCATAAGGATTGTCGCCTTTCTGATGCACATTATCCTGATTATTGATATGTGGAGACTCAACGGTCTCTTGTGCTCCATTGCTATTCTAAACATTCTCGGATGTCATTTTCAGATACTGCCACAAAACAAGGGCTAGTTGACATGTAACATATTATCTCTAAACTCTGACCAACCAATTTAAATATAAAATAAATTTAAGTAGGTCATACTAGCGAAGGAATTCCCCGTCTCTCCCCTCATAGTTCTAGTCTCACATCTTAGCCAGGGATCATATCCCTAAGCTTTGATACCAACTGTGACGCCCCCAAAATTAGGTATACATCACCCATCTTGAGTCGCCAGATACATGGTACAGAATTCAAATACAACTTATTAATACAACTGTCGTGTACAATACGACAAAACATAAACTGTGAGTTTGAATACAAATATTATCTACTAGAAAGTATAAAAACTCAAAAGGAGTCCTCATTACAATTATTATCACACTATTTCACAGAATAGTGAGGACTACTAATGCACCATCTAGGACCATCACTCCGTTCCCCGACTCGTTCCAGCTATATTCTCATTTCCTGAAGAGAACAATGAAAGAAATGGTGAGCTCAACTAGCCCAGTAAGAAATATTATGACTAAGATAATGCAGAATAAATTATTATTAGCCTTAAACAGTGTTAAACTGATACAATATAACAAACATCAAGTTTAACTGCAGCGGAACAAGCAATCCATTAAAAGAGTTAGTAGAGAATAAAATCTACTATCTTTTATGATTTAAAAGGTTTTTCATCACTTTTATCGCTGGGACTCAGCTTAATAAATAATACACATCATCGAATCACCCCTGTACTACGGCCAAGGATATTATTTAGTATCACAACCACAATTATCCTTGCACTACGGGCCAAGAATATTTGTGTATCTATTAATGGTCATGATCATGCCAACAACTGTCCATCAATGCACTACGGGCCAATGAGAACTTTTACCACATTATTTGTAACATTACGGTCATGATTACACCGAATAATCCCTGGTCATAATCATACCAAGTCCATCTATGCACTACAGGCCATAGATGACTTTCAAAAAAATATAAATATGAGGATGATGACAATGATATAAGAATTCAATAAAAACAAGTTCAAGAATTAATTTGTCCAAGAACCAATAACGTCCAAATTATCAACATGATACTGCTTTGTAGAGTAAAATTCAAGAATACTCAAAAGAATATTTCCATGAAAAAATACTGGATGAAGCGCAATTATCAAGGATATTCCACTAATTTCATGGAGTACAAAAGTCAAAACTTTAACCAACTGAGTATAATAAAGAATGGAATAACAGAAGAAATCACCATGCATGCGGTACTTCTCATAGACAGGTTACTCCAACAAAATACTAAATAACGGAACCAGGTCATGCGAAATTCGCACCGACAGGAAGTTCCAATAGAATAATAAAGAATGGAATAACAACAGAAATCACCATGCATGCGGTACTTCGCATAGACATGTTATTCCAACAGAATACTAAAAAGGACGGAATTAGGTCCGGCGTAAAACGCACAGACAGGATATTCCAACAGAATAATAATAAAGACGGAACCAGGTCCGGTGTAAAATGCACAGATATGATATTCCAACAGAATAATAAAGACGGAATCAGGTCCGGCGTAAAACGCACAGACAGGATATTCCAACAGAATAGTAAAGACGGAATAATAGAAGAATGTCACCAAGTATAGGGTAGCCCGCGTATACAGGTTATTCCAACAGAATAATAAAGAATGGAATAACATAAGTTTTTTTCATAAATACAAAAGAATAACACCCCTTACGAGTACAACAAATAATATTTCCTACCTTAAGAAGAAGAGTACTGAATATATAAGTAGTGAAGTAGTAAAATACTTTTTTCTTTCTCTCTATAGTTTATCTCTCTAGAGTTTCAGTGAATTCGTAACAAAATAATGAAGGAATGAGCTTCTATTTATAGAAAAATGGACTGCATAGTAACTAACTCATGAACGATCCAGATTGATTTACTTTAATCTGACGGTCCATATTTAAAGTAAAATCTTTTAAATAAAATATAATATATTATATTTATAATCTAATAAAATGATTAACTTTATAAAAGATTTTACTATGCAAACACTGTGCAGGCACTATGCAAATACTATGCATAATAAAATATAATATATTCTAATTATTGTCTAATAAAACAGATAACTTTATGAAAGTATTCTATTTTATATAAAAAGATTTTACTATATAAAATACTATGCAGACACTATGCAACACTATGCATAATAGAATATAATATATTCTATTTATAGAAAAACTTTATAAAAGTATTCTGTTTTATATAAAAAGATTTTCTGTATTATTACATTAATAATATCAACAAAGCTGAGTGACTTATCACGTAAGCATCAATAATTAATACCGTGTGCTACTATGCAACCACGCGTATTACTGTACTTTTAACACCGGGTGTTTCAACAGTTAACGGTAAAACTTCCGCCGTTATTTTCATAAAGTATTTTTGTCATTTTCTCAATCCGATAATAATTCCGTTGTGGGGTCCACCAATGATTGTGTCGTTGTACGAATATTCCCTGTTAAAACGAATATTCCCCAACAATCGAATATTATATAACAACTTGCGTACTTTGCAAAATTTATAAATATTACCCACAACTATAACATTATATCAATTTCACTCCATAATATTCAAAAATAATATTTATAGAAAATTCATCTTTATTCAAAAAGTTGGGGTTTTACATTAATTATACATAGACATTGAATATTATTGATGCAGATAAATAGGGTGAGATATAAACCTATAGATGATTTCTGACAGAGGCGATAGAGTCCAATTTATTTGCTTTGATTGTTCTATTCACAACTTGCCACCAATATAGTAGTTCTTCAACCCGTTCCTATCCTACTATTCGAACTGCATGTGAGGGATTTTGGGATTTTAGCAAATTTTGGGTTTGTAAATTTTATGTATAAAGAGAAAAAAAGAGACTAGATGGTATTATTTGCGAGGAAGGAAGAGGAAGGGAATCAACAGGGAAAGAAGCAGTGGAACCAGAATATATTTTAAGGGGGGGCAAATTTTTGTAATTAGTGAGACTCAAAAAACAAGGACGTTCGTTACTTAACTAAGCTAATTTAGGTCCACTGATTATTTGTTGGGAGGTTTAAGTAAATTAAATATAGCAACTAAACCAATTTATTTACTCCCATCCAATTTTGTTCTTCGTTTTTGTCCTCCCCAATACCAATTTATAATTTCTCAAATTCTACCTAGACAAATTTGAAATTAAAATTAAAAATTACTCAAATTACTTACCAAAGTCCAATGCAGTGGAGGCTGGAGCAGACGACGGCGGCGGGCGGAGTAGTGGGGGCAGAGGCAGCCTGCAAAAAGGGAGAGGCGGAGAACAAATGAAAAGAGGGAGAGGCGGAGAGCAAAGAGGGAGTGAAGACCAAATTAAAAAAATATTATTTTTTTAATTTTTTAATGAAACGACATCGTTTCATGTTATTTTAAAAAAAAAGTTAAAACAGATCTGTGTTTGTTGCAGTCGGAGAAGAACTGAAGAAGAAGTGAAGAACTAGTGGAGGTGTGTTGGTGTTGGCTCAGTGGGCCAGTGGTTGTCGGCTACCTCCCCGCCCCTCCCCCTAGCTCCGCCTGGATCGCCACCTTACCGGGGCTGCCCCCCCCCCTCCCCCCGGCCCCCGCCCCCGCCCTCGCCTAGTTCTGCCTCTGGAAAGAAGGAGGGAAAGTGACTGGCGGGTTAGGTATTTTAGGTCTGAGTTTGTAAGGGCTAAATTGCAAATATGACCCTCATATTTGTCATTTTTTTGCTAAACTGTTCTCTAAACTCTTTTTTTAGCACAACTATTCCTCATATATGCATTAGTCATGCAAATATGTTTCTCCAATGTTTTCTAAACATTTTTTTAGCTCAACTGTTCCTCGTAGATGCGTTAATCATGCAAATGTGTTCCTCTAATTTTTTTTTTTCACCTATTAAAAATTGATTTTCTCTCTCATTTCTCCTCATTTTTAAAATTTTTTATTTTTAAAATTTGTGTAAAAAGTATAATCTTCTTCTTCTTTAATTTTTATTTGTTTATTTTTATATTGACATTTTAAATTCAATATAAAATATCTCTAAATTCAAAATTAGTATAAATTAATTAATTTTAAACAATATAATTACCAAAATTATAAAATTTACTATCTTTTTTTAAATTTATCTAAATGGTACTAATAAATGTATGATTTATTTTAAAATTGAATATATCTCACATTGATTTGAACAAATCAAACTTGATATGTCCTATATATTGAACAAAAAAATATAAATTTGAAAATATTTTCATCATATGACTAGTATTAAAAGTTGAACTCAATATTTTTAAAATTTTCTTTGTTTGTCTTTAAAAATACTGATTATTTAAAATAAATTATATTTTTTATTTAGATAAAATAAAAAATAGCAAGGTTTATAATTTTGGAAATTATATTGTCTAAAATTAATTAATTTATACTAATTTTAAATTTAGAGATATTTCATATTGAATTCAAAATGATAATATATATATATATATATATATATATATATATATATATATATATATATATATAAAGAAGAGTATACTTTTTACACAAATTTTAAAAATAAAAAATAAAATAAATGAGGAGATCGGAGAGTAAATTAATTTGTAATAGGTGAAAAAGAGTTGAAAGAGCACATTTGCATGATTAACGCATCTATGAGGAACAGTTGTGCTAAAACAAAGTTTAAAAAATATTAGAGGAACATCTTTACATGACTAATGCATCTATGAGAAATAGTTATGAAAACAAAAAGTATAAGTAACAATTTAACAAAAACATAAGAAATAAGAGGGTCAAATTTGTAATTTAGTCGTTTGTAAGAGAAGGAGACAAGTAATTCAAAAAAAATAAAAAATAAAATGACGGAAGAGATTGCATTTCGGTAAGAAGAATGTAAATGAGATGATGCATAGATTTACTCATTATTGTAAGGGCTTTTTGGAGTTTCAGTCTTAATTCAAACCGTCCTATTACCCGCCAATACATTCATCTATCTCTCTCCTCTCTCGAAAACACTTCAATGGATTCCCCAGCATTCTTCACCCTCTTTATCTCCACCATGCTCTTACAAGCCATTAGCGCTCTTGAATACTCTCAGGAACTCAACAATATCCAAGCCTATTCCAGATTTCCTCAACATTTTTAGTAGCCACAAAATTTCTTCACCCGAACCAAGAAGTCTCTCGATCGCCCCCACCCCAACGAATTCCCTTCCTCTGGTTCCTGCCCTGCCCTATTCGTAATCGGTGATTCCTCTGTTGACTGCGGAACCACAATTTCGTCGGCACCTTAGCTCGTGTTGATCGACTTCCTTACGAACGAGATTTCGATACCCACCAGCCCACCGGTCGTTTTTGTAATGGAAGAATCCCCGTCGATTATCTTGGTATTTCTTCAATTTCAGTTTGGTTTCTTACAAAATGTATGAAATTCTAGAAGAAAGAAGAACCCACTGTGGGTTTATGAGGGTTCTTGATTTGGTTGAATCTGAATTTTCTGAAATTTTCTTTTTTTAGGGTTCCTTTTGATTGGTTTGATGTTTACAATTATGTTTCTTGGTTAAATTGATCAGCATTGCGTCTTGGGCTTCCCTTTGATCCTCTAAACTTCAGAAGTTCTAATTAATATAACTTTCTTTGTTTACGATTATCATGATTAACCAATGCGTATGTAACTCTGCTTTGTAATTACTCCGTGATAGTACATATAGATTAATTAGGGACTGGGGTCTAGGAGTACATTAATTCTTTCTGGTAATTAAAACTTATGTAGTAGTAGTTCTAAATTACGTAACAAAACCATCTTAATTATTAAAGAGGGAGGGAGAGAGAGTTACATGCATTGTATTGGTAATAATTTTGCATGTGTTACTGCATGTTACCATTAAAAGAAATCAAAATATATACATCTATCTGATCTGCGTGTGTTACTGCATACCTGTATCCAAAATTATTGAATTTTATAAAAAATTAAATTAAAATAAATATTATTAATTTTTTGAGAGAAAAAAAAAATTAGACCGATCGCTAGACCTCCCTTTAGGACAGGTGAATCACTTGACCGTCCGTCGCCGTCGGTGGCTACGTCTCTATACATTAATAAACTCCAAAAAATAGCATTTTGATTTTCGAGTGATACCAGAACTTTATCCCACCAGAAGCAGATTTCAGAAAGTATCTTTCCTACATTCACCGGCGAAGATCCAATTACACGGTTAAACTCCGATCGTCGGAAGGAGTAGCTCCGGCTCCTTCATTGTCGACTCAGTTAATTTATCAGCAAATACATCATGAATCCTGAGTACTGAGTAATTAGTATATCATAAGCTTTTCTCCCCCGATTTTTGGGTAAATTTTTTGATAATTAGTTGCTGTGGGTAGCTAAATTAGAAGATGTATGAGAATTGAGAAATGTGTGGAGGAGGAACTTTGGGCATATTGTCATAACCACAATATTTTTGTTGTAGCATATAAAAATTACTAGCCGAGAATGAAGAGTGTATTTTTTGAAATAGTCATTAATGGCATTAGATTATTTCTCTCAAATGTCAGGATTACCAATTTTTATCACTGATGAATGCTATGAAACTGGAAATACTTGGCATATTCAATATTTATGCTGCCACTAGAACTGCAAGCTGATGAGGGATGTACCACACAAGCTCTTTCTTAAGGCCTTTTCCTCGTTCATAACATTTTATCCTTTTAAACTTGAATATAAAAATATAAGTTTTCCATTATGCTAGTACCCGTTCCTTCCTCCTGTAACTCCTTCTCTCTCACTATATATAAATACTAGCTGGGTCCCGTGCCTCCGGCACTGTATGGGCAGTGAGATTTATCTCAAACTTAGAACGACCCAGATGATTTATTAAGTGAGCGGAAAATTCAAAATTATTATTAGATAGATTAGATAGATTAGATGTATTTTATTAGATAGATGTATGGACGGTGGGATTTATTTCAAACTTTGGACGGCCCAGATTATTTATTGAGTGAGCGGGAAATTCAAAATCATTTGTATTTTATTAGATAGATATATATATATATATATATATATATATATATATATATATATATGGGAGCGGATCAGGTGCGGGATCCCGCACCTGATCAAAATACGGACCTTTAATTTTTATTTTTATTTTTGCTTTTTTTTTTAAAACAACTAAAAAAAAAAAAATTATGGATTTGAAATTTTTTCATAATACAGTGTTTTGGATGTGATTTGGGTACGTATAACAAAAATATGTATGTACAGTCTGGGCAGACTGTACCACCACTTTTTGGTATAGGTATTCAAAACACGCCCAAAACATTATATTATGAAAAAATTTCAGTTCCATAAAATATTAAATTTTTTTTTAGTTGTTTTAAAAAAAAAAAACCAAAAAAAATCAAAAAAAAAAAAAGTCCGCATTTTAACAAAATAAGGGAGCCCTTACCTGATCCTGTCTATATATATATATATATATATATATATATATATATATATATATATATATATATACTAATAATTGTCCGTACCTGAACGAAAAATTAGATTAAAATTTGAAAAATATTATATTACTTAAAGACTTTTTACAACTTAAAATAACTTACAATCACACATAACAATTATCATAATTTACTACACTACCACAATAATTAATTTTCCTTTAAAAATAGATATTCAGAAAAATCTAAACTTGTCTACAAAGCTTACAATCATCAATAACAATTATCATAAATCACCACACAATCACAAAACACAATAATAATTATTGTTATTATTATTGCTGTTGTTGTAATTATTATTATTATTATTATTATTATTATTATTATTATTATTACTTTATTACGTACCATTATTATTATTATTATTACTATTATAATAATAATAATAATAATATTATTATTATTATTATTATTATTATAATAAAAGTTATTATTATTGTTGTTGTTGTTATTATTATTATTATTATTATTATTATTATTGTTATTATAATTATAATTATAATTATTGTTATTGTTATTATTATTATTATTATAATTATTGTTATTTTTATTCTTATTGTTATTATTTTGAATTAAAATTATAATGAATCTGAATCTTTATTATATAGATTACTATTACTATTATTATAATAATAATAATTATTACTATAATTATTATTATTAGTAGTGGTAGTAGTAGTAGTAGTAGTAGTACTATTATAATTATAATTATAATTATAATTATAATAATTAGTACTATTATTATTAGTACTATTATAATAATAATAATTTTTATAATTATTATAATAATAATTAGCATTACTATTACTATTACTATTATGATAATTATTATAATAATAATTATTATTACTATAATTATTATTATTATTATTACTATAATTATTATTATTATTATTACTATTACTATTATTATTATTATTATTATAATTATTATTATTATTATAATTATTATTATTATTTGTTTGTGTGTGTGAAGAAGAGAGGAGAGAGAAAGATTTTGTGTGTGAACATGAGAGAGAATAGGGTGTAGGGGTGAATTAGATTTGGGCGGGAAGAAATATGAGTCTTTAGATTAAGTTGGAAAAATTAAGTTAGAATGAATCTGAACCGTCCTTGTGCTTTGTCAAATGAAAGATTCAAAATAGGTTCTATTTTATTATATATATATATATATATATATATAGGATTTTATCCGTGGCAAACGGTTGCCACGGATACTATTTAGCAACCATAATCTACACCGTTGATCTCAATATTAAATGGCATGGATTAAATGTAATTTCTCACCTACCGCTACAGCATGTAGCAGCAGAATAATTACTTATAGCAGCAGCCGAAATGGCAAGATTGTCCCCAATTAAATTAATTTCCTGCCGCTACAGCATGTAGCGGCAGTCACTTTTGTCTCGTTTGCCTTTTGCTTCTAATACTTTGTTTCCTAACTCACTTGTTCAAATTGATATATTGTTTCATTTTATAATTTTAATGATATATTATTATTTATATTTATCATAAATATATTATTTATCTAATTTAGCATGAATGATATGATAATAAAATTATGAAGGTAATTGTATGACATTATTTTTTTTTTATTTAAGCTTTTAAAAAAATGATTTTTTAGAACAAAATAACTTGATAAAAATTATACTTAAACTATTTTTACTTAAATGTTTTTTTATCAAATTATTTGTTCTAAAAATTTTTATTTTTTTTAAACTTGAGTAAAAAATAAAATAATTGATATATATTTGGCTTCCTAATTTTAATATCATATCATTCATGCTAAATTAGATAAATAATATATATATTTAGGATAAATATAAATAATAATATATCATTAAAAATTATAAAATGAAACAATATATCAATTTGAACAAGGGAGTTAGGAAACAAAGTATTAGAAGTAGGGCTAAGCATTCAATTATAACCGAACCGAATAGCTTATTCGGTTATAACCTAAAACCAAAATTATCATAATTTTAATATCCAAACTGTTAACTGAATTAGGAGATAACCGAATTATCGAAAACCGAATAACAGAATTCCTTATTTGATTATTCGATTAATAACCGAAATGAAGGTTTCATTAATGCCTTAATCCCAATCCTCGTCTCTCTCTAAACTCTAATCTCCATTTCTCTATCTAAAACCCCATGTTTCCCTGTCTAGACTATATACATATATATTTTACACAACAATAGCTTGATTAGTTGATAATACATGTATGCAAGTAGCTAAACCCATTCGGAATAGCTTAACTAAACCACATATATGTATATTGTGTTTAGATTTTAGAACACCCATCTCTAGAGTCTAGACTACATATATATATACCACATACCAATAGTTAAATCCATTCTCTCCACCAAACCCACATCCCCAAAACTTTAATTTCAATCTTTTTCGACCCTCACATCTCAATCGTTGACCATCCGTAATTTGATTGCTACCTTTGCTCCGACGGCATCTGGTGCGGCGACAAAAGGGTCGGTCGTGAAATCAGTGAAGGGGTCCAAAGAGCTAGAGAGTGTGAGATCTGAGATTAGAGAAAAGAGATGTTTGGGAGGGATATGAGAGATCTAAGAGTTTTGAGAGATGAGATATCAGATTTCATCTGCTGAAAGGACTAATGAGTCATAAGATTTTAAGAGAGCAGACGTGAAATATTACTGATTTAACCTTTAAGGCTTGTTCGGTTATTCGGTTAACCGAATAACTTAAATTCAAAAACCAAACCCGAACCCGAAAACAAAAAAATAAAACGGGTATAACCGAAATACAAAAAATAACCGAATAACCGAAAAATTTCGGTTAAAAAATTTTGATTCAGTTCAGTTATTCGATTTTATCCGCTTTTTGCTCAATCCTAATTAGAAGCAAAAGGCAAGGAGGCAAAAGTGACTGCCGCTACATACTGTAGCGGCAGAGAATTAATTTAATTAGAGGCAATCTTGTCATTTCGGCTGCTGCTATAAGTAATTATTCTTCCGCTACAAGCTGTAGCGGTAGGTGAGAAATTACATTTAATCCATGTCATTTAATATTGAGATCAACGGTGTATATTAAGGTTGCTAAATAGTACCTGTGGAAACCGTTTTCCACGGATGAAAACCCATATATATATATATATATATATATATATATATATATATATATATATACACACATATACGGAAAGCTTCAAGAGCATAATCCTTAAATAGCATAATACCTTAAATAACATAATTTTATCAAAACGACGTAGTTTCCATACTCTGAATATTTTGTTTTAATTGTTTATTGAAACAAGTATGATATTTGTTGTTTTCTCACGATCAAGTTTTACAATTTTGTTCTTTTGCTCACAATTTGCACAATTATGACTCAAGTTTTGATGTATAAATATGTGTTTTCTGTGTTTTCAATGGCAATTTTGCAGAAGTGGATGCTGACAAATTATCCGTAGTGGGTTTGTCTTCAATTATTGTAAGTTGCATAATTTGTATGTTTATTTATCTTTTTCTACACACACAAACACACATATATATTATTTATCAGACATATGTATTGTATATTATTTTCTTAGCTCTAATAAACTTTCATGTATTCAAAGTTTCACTGAATTTGTAAGTCACCACCGCTGTTTCCATACTCTGAATATTTTGTTTTAATTGTTTATTGAAGCAAGTATGATATTTGTTGTTTTCTCACGATCAAGTTTTACAATTCTGTTCTTTTGCTCGCAATTTGCACAATTATGACCCAAGTTTTGCTGTATAAATCTGTGTTTTCAATGGCAATTTTGCAGGAGTGGATGCTGATAAATTATCTGTAGTGGGTTTGTCTTCAATTATTGTAAGTTGCATAATTTGTATGTTTATTTATCTTTTTCTACAAGAACAAACACACATATGTATTATTTATCAAACATATGTATTGTATATTTGCTATGTCAATGAGGAAAACTGCAAGTGGGATGAATCTATTATCTACCTGTTTCTCTTTTGAATTATTGCTCGAAAAACTGCAAGTAGAGAGATGTGAGGAGGAGGATGGGATGACTTGATGATGATGATGTGGTGGTGTATGATGGTTGAATATAGTACTACTATTTGTCCATAATACTGGTAAATTTTAAGCTAACAAATTAGATTCTTTTGACATGATTTTTCAAATGCTCTTTTTAACCAACTATATTATTAGTACGATTTTATTTTAAATTAATAATTATGAAATAATGAATCATTAATTTTTTAAATTTTTTTATAATATTTGTTATTGTGTTAATTAAATTAAAAAGTATATATTGATTTTGTTAGTGTAGGGTTTTGATCTATGTTGCATCACCATTTTCTGGTTTCGTTGCCATTCCTTAAAGATTGGATTTTGATTCTGCAACTGTAGCTTATTTAGGGTGTTTAAATTGAGGTAATATTGTTTTCATCTGTGATTTGAACTTTTGTACATGTTGTTTCAATGTTCATATTCAATTTTTCGCTGCAAGTGTCTCTTATTGTCATTTGAATTAGATTTTTCAACTGTCGTTATGCTTTTGTGGCAGAACATTCATTTTTAGAAGACTTTTGTTGTTTTATCTATTTTCTGCATAACTAATACTTAGTTTGATTCTTTATCTAATTGCATGCATTTATATTGTCGGTAGATTGCTTTCCACATTCATTTTGTTGGTTTTGCTGGATTTCGCCTTTGAATTGATCATCAATTCCTTTGTACTTATCTTTTTAAATGTAAAGATTTATTGTGTTTGTGTCACGCTAGACTGTAATTTTGTGTCTTTGTGCTCTCTCTTCCTTTTTTTGATGTAACCCGTTTCTTGGTAATAAAATAGATATTTAATATTTGTTATTGTGTTAATTAAATTAAAAAGTATATATTGATGTCACTGGAATATGATGTCACTGTAATTATCCCCGAGGATGATATTGATGCCAAATTTTGTAAAAAAATTAGTACTTTATCCCGTTTTAAATTACTGCGTATGAAATTGATGGTGAAATTCAATATCAAGTCCTTTTTTGCTTTAAATTGTTTAAGTTGGTGTACTATCATGCTTCCACGCCTGATTGCATATAATAATGAATATCTTCATTGAATTCATAGTAATGTTTTAATTTGTTTCACTTATTATGTAACACCCCCTTTTCGAAATAGAAAGAGAGGTTACTCAAAACACAACAAAACTAAGGAAGATCACAAGGCTCTAACTACAAAAGAATAATCTCATAATAATTCAATGTTATAAGACAGACCATAATAAATGCCACACTGGCTAAATCCACAATCTAAAATAATTATTACAACTTAAATAAATCAATGTATCAAGCCTAACAAAATATATCAAAACTATTGGATTAAAGGAAGCTCTCGTCACACTTGCCCTTGATCCCCCTGATTACCTGCCGGAAGAAAAACACAGCATGAGCCAAATGCCCAGTACGGATAAAGAATACAAATAATGAACCGAAATAACTAACTCAATTAAATGAAATGAAACGAACAAAACTATCACAACGAAATAATAGGCTGAATCAAATGGATGGGTGTTATTTCATACCGAGCTTTGAATAAATAGTAATATACCTTGCCACACAAGCAAGTCAAATAATGCCACACAGGCAATCAAAATAATGCCACACAGGCAATCACACATCGGATTGCGCAATCCAGATGCGTGTAAATCGGAAGGTGTGTTTGGCACAAGCATCACCAATCCGCAGAACAGAACAGAACAGAAAACTAGGGTCGACCCATACGCCTCCCACAACAAAACACCAAATGGCCAACTTCCACTGGAGCACAAAACGGAGACGCCGTGGACTGATCACACCGCCACGGAAGGTGTCATGCCTCGGTGCCAAGAGGACATGCCTGTGGTACCCCCACAGGTGGTTATAGCTCAGGTATACCCTACGGTATTCTAACAAAATATAATGTCACAACACATGCGACAAAATATCAACATAAAGGGGTTCTAACATGTACATGTTAAATCGAACGAATCGTCAACACAA
Organism: Panax japonicus; assembly: GCA_020205505.1. Classification (NCBI taxonomy): domain Eukaryota; kingdom Viridiplantae; phylum Streptophyta; class Magnoliopsida; order Apiales; family Araliaceae; genus Panax; species Panax japonicus. The sequence goes on from CM035113.1 coordinate 12,335,047, forward strand.
GTCTCTAAAATATACTAATATGTACATCACTATAAATATAAAAATAAAATTTAGACATGACACACTAGTCTAAAGAGTACAATGTGAGTTCTAATACCACGTCAAAAATAATTTATCACAATAAATTGACAAGGAATAATTATGAGAGACAATACTAAATTTCGAAACGAATAACGAAACGAACGAATTAAAAACAAAAGAGTCTTGCTGAAAGAGTACGGAATCCGTACCTGAATTAAGCAATGTAATACCCAAAGTATATTCCAAAAACTTGTTTGGACTCTTTCCGTTTAATCTAAATAAAATAAAATAGAATTTTATTACAAATTTAACAATCTCTAACATAATATTATTTAATTTATTATTAAATAAATTCATAATTTTATCATGAGAAATAATTAATTAGTATACAAAATTTTCAATTTAATTTATAATAATATAAGTGGGTTAATATAAAATAAACAATATATATAATTTATATATATACACTACTGTATCATATCTTTATATATATATATATATATATATATATATATAGCACAATGAGTTAATATATATATATATAGATACCGTACGGAATATAAATATATACATATATTACCGTAATCTATATACACACATTATCATACACTATATCAATTCCTGCAATCCTTCACGGTGAGTTTAAATCCTTGTTTAATTACCCAAGTAATGAATAAATTGAAGAAAACTCTTACCCTATTATCAATTGATGACTGAATTGTTTCTCTCAGCCGCCGCTCTTGTTCCTTATGTTTTGTTTTTCCAACTAGTTTTAGACGTAATGAGATAGTTAGGTTTTTGGTATTTATTTATTAATTAATATATTTTACTAACTCTCCTAATGTTAATAGAATTAAATTGTACTTAATATACATTAAACCCAATTAAATTTTAAGGTCCAAATTGTACTAAATTAATTTACACATCTCTTATTAATACTTATTAGCCCACACCAATTAAATAACTAGTTTGACCCAAAATAAATGACCAAGTCCAATTAATATGTTTTCAACAAAATAATTTTTATTATCTAATTATTCCTCTTCTTTTTTTTCGGGTATTACATCACCTACCCCTTAAAAGAATTCCGTCCTCGGAATCAAAAGAATAGAACGTACCTAATTATTAAAAAGATGCGGATATTCCGCTCGAATAGACTCCTCCATCTCCCAAGTGGCTTCCCGCTCCGAATGATTCTTCCACAAAACCTTAACAAAAGGAATAGTCTTCCTTCTCATAATCCGCTCTTGACGATCCAAAATCGCTTCGGCTTGTTCCTCACAAGTAAGATCCTCCCGAATCTTATCGAACGGATATTGCACCACGTGCAATGGATGATAATGATAACTCCTCAACACCGACACATGGAATACATTATGCACGTGAGCTAGCTGTGGAGGCAAAGCTAACCGATATGCAACCTCACCAATCCTCTCCAGAATCTCAAATGGTCCAATATAACGCGGACTAAGTTTTCCTTTCAAGCCAAATCGCCGAATGCCCTTCCAAGGAGAAACTTTTAGAAACACATGCTCGTCAGGTTCAAACTCTAAAGTCCTCCTATGCTTATCAGCATAACTCTTCTGCCGTGATCGAGCCGACTTCAATTTTTCCTTAGCCACTGCTACCTTTTCCGTAGCGATCTGGACCAACTCAGGCCCTTCTATGGCCCTTTCGCCAACCTGATCCCAACAAGTTGGTGACCGACACTTCCTACCATACAATGCCTCAAAAGGTGACATTCCAATACTTGCATGCCAGCTGTTGTTATAAGCAAACTCAACTAGGCTCAAGTAATCATCCCAATTACCCGACCATTCAAGTGCACAAGACCTCAACATGTCCTCCAACGTCTGAATAGTTCGTTCGGATTGCCCATCAGTTTGCGGATGAAAAGAAGTACTGAAGTTGAGCCGAGTACCCCAAGCTCGTTGAAACCCTTTCCAGAACCGTGAAGTGAATCGTGGGTCCCGATCTGAAACAATAGACACCGGAGTACCATGAAGTCTAACAATCTCTTGCTGAAAGATATGTGCCAACCTATCTACCGAGTAACCCTCATGGATAGCCAAAAAGTGTGCCGATTTAGTCAACCGATCCACCACTACCCAAATGGCATCATTCTTTTTGAAAGTCTTCGGCAACCCAGTCACAAAGTCCATCGTGATATCCTCCCACTTCCACACTGGAATGTCTAATTGTTGCAATAAACCGCTAGCTCGTTGATGTTCTATCTTCACTTGTTGACAAGTGAGGCACTTTCCAACATATTCAGCCACGTCTCGTTTCATCCCATTCCACCAAAAATTCTTCTTCAAATCTCTATAAATATTTGTAGAACCTGGATGAATAGAAAATGGCGAACTATGAGCCTCAACCAACACTGCCTCCCGAATGATTGGATCGGACGGTACACACAACCGTTCACCCAACCAAATCACACCATGGTCATCAATACGAAACTCGGGCTGCTTGCCCTCCTCTAAATTCTGCGTCATACTCCACAACTCCCCATCTTCCTTTTGAGCTTCTTTGACCCGCGAGATAAGAGAGGGCTCCACTCTCATACCCGCCAAATGCCCATCTGAACCTCGTACATACAACTCCAACTCGATCCGCTCCATATCTGAAATAAGCTGAGGTTGTGAAATAAGGGCTGCTACACTCCCAAAACTCTTTCGACTAAGAGCATCTGCAACCACATTTGCCTTCCCCGGGTGATACTGAATTCTAGCATCATAATCCTTTAGAAGTTCCAACCAACGTCTCTGCCTCATATTGAGCTCCTTCTGAGTGAAAATGTATTTAAGACTTTTGTGATCGGTGAAGATATCACAAGTCTCTCCATACAAATAATGCCTCCAAATCTTTAAGGCAAAGATCACCGCTGCCAACTCCAAATCATGTGTGGGGTAGTTCACCTCGTAAGGTTTAAGCTGCCTAGAAGCATAAGCAATCACCTTACCGTGTTGCATCAAAACACACCCCAAGCCCTTCTTAGAAGCATCACTATAAATCTGATAGCCTCCTGTCCCCGACGGCAATGCAAGTATAGGAGCTGACACAAGTCGTTTCTTCAACTCCTCAAAACTCTTCTCCCGCTCTTCATTCCACATAAACTTCACGCCCTTTCTCATCAACTGAGTCAATGGTAAGGCAAGCAAGGAAAACCCTTCCACAAACCGCCTATAATACCCTGCCAAACCCAAGAAACTCCTAATCTCCGTCACTGTAGTAGGTCTTGGCCATTTAGTGATAGCCTCAACCTTCGCAGGATCCACCTTAATGCCTTCAGCAGAAACAACGTGGCCCAAAAATGCAACCTGCTCTAACCAAAACTCGCATTTAGAGAATTTAGCATACAACTTCTCGTTTTGCAAAATTCCTAACACTGTGCGAAGATGCTCCTCATGTTCTTCCTTAGACTTAGAGTAAACCAAAATGTCGTCAATAAAGACAATGACAAATTGGTCCAGGTACTCCCTGAACACTCGATTCATCAAATCCATAAACACCGCCGGAGCATTAGTCACACCGAATGGCATCACCAAAAACTCGTAATGCCCATACCGAGTACGAAAAGCCGTCTTAGGGATATCTTCATCCCTCACCCTCAACTGATGATAGCCCGACCTCAAGTCTATCTTCGAAAAATACTTTGCCCCTTGAAGTTGGTCAAACAAGTCATCAATCCTCGGCAATGGATACCGATTTCAGATGGTGATCTTGTTCAACACTCTGTAGTCTATACACAGCCTCATAGACCCGTCCTTCTTCTTTACAAACAATACCGGAGCACCCCACGGCGAAACACTCGGCCGAATTACACCACGATCCAACAGTTCCTGCAACTGTTCCTTCAACTCTTGCAACTCCAATGGTGCCATCCGATACGGAGCCTTAGAGATAGGCTCCGCACCAGGAACAAGCTCAATAGCGAACTCCACTTCTCGCTGCGGTGGCAAACCTGACAACTCCTCAGGAAACACATCAAAAAAATCACGAACAATTGGAACATCCTCAATAAGAGACTCACCCTTAGAGGTATCCTTCACAAACGCCAAATACCCCTCACAACCCTTTGCTACCAACTTCCCAACCTTCAAAGCTAAAATCATTTTCAACACTCTACTCGGCTGAGAGCCCTGAAACACGAATTCTGGAGACTTCACATCTCCAAATATAACTTTCTTCACCTGACAGTCGATAGTGGCTTGGTGTTTATCCAACCAGTCCATCCCAAGAATGACATCAAAATCGTGCATACACATCGGAAGAAGATTAACGCTACGGATCTTATCCCCAAAACAGATCGGACAGCCCCGATACAAATCAGAAATGACAACAGAAGTCCCCATCGGGGTAGAAATACACATAACAGAATCTAATAACTGAGATGGCACACCCAGGTGCCGAACAAAAGACTGAGCAACCACAGAATGAGTAGAACCCGTATCAAACAAAATAGACGCCTCACGATTGCCAACTAAAAGAGTACCAGAAACAGTACCTGGTGCACCTGCCGCCTGGTTATATGTCAAGGCAAACACTCGACCACCCTGACGCTGAACTCCATTGCCACCATTATCACCACCTCCACCATTTCCGCGTGGACCGGTACAATCCCTAGCAATATGACCCATCTGTCCACACAAGAAGCATGCACCTGTGAGTCTATGACACTGCCTCCCCGGATGAATAGCCCCACAAATAGCACAAGGAGCTATCGGAATAAGATTCGGGTTACCCCCACCAGCTGGTCCAGGATAACGACCCTGATTCTGTCCCTGCTGAAGATTCTGCTAACGATTCTGACCATTCCAAGGTAGCTGCAGCTGACGATTCTGCCCTTGCTGAGGCATCTGCTGATAACCTCTGTTTTGATTCTGACTACGCCACTGCCCCTGTTGGCCACCACGATTCCTATTCAACTGACCACCCTGATTTCTTCCATGCTGGACTAAAGTTTGACCCTGCTGGTCATCTCTGTCCCTCTTTCGACTCCCTTCCGGTTTGGAAGTCCGAAAGTCCTGCCGCTCCATCTCAATGTTCTTGGCCGCATTAGCCACCGCCGATACATCCGTAAACTTGGTGTTAATGAGATGTTGGCGATACCTATAATGAATCCGCCACTTGAACTTTTCCGCCTGTTCTGCTGCAGTCCCTGCAGACGTTCCCGCAAAACCTGCCAACCTGGTGAACCTGGTCATGAAATCGGTAATGGACTCATCATCCTTCTGCCGAATGGATAGATACTCTCTAGCATAGGCCTCTTTATCAGCAGCTGAAAAGTATTGCTGATAAAAGACCTCACAAAACTCTGCCCAACGAAGTGTCTCCACGTACCCATCACCCTTGGTTGTCTTCAGTGCTTTCCACCACCTTTGTGCATCCCCTTCCAGCTTGTAGGCAGCAAGTAATACTCTCTGATTATCCAAGCACCCCAACACATCGAAAATCTTCTCTAAGTGGGCAATCCAATTCTCTGCATCAATTGGAGTTGGAGCTGAACTGAATGCCTGTGGTTTCTGCTTTTGAAACCTTTCTAACCACACATACATTGGAACCACCTGCTGATTAATACCATCTGTATTCACTTCCTCTTCGTTTGCATGTGGACCATTATTTCTTGGGTTCTCCTGTTCAGGAATTTCTGGTGGCGGCTGCTGCATTGCCTGTACAACCTGCGCCACCAACTGAGGTAACGCCTGATTCACTGCCTGATTCACCAAGGTAGCCAACTGAGCATTAATCTGATCATTAGGTTGCTCATTGGACCGACCTTCACCTCTTCCCCTGTTGTTACCTCGCCTCCCATCAACTCTAGCTGATCTTCGAACCATCTAAGAAAGAGATCACGAATATAAACAAAGTGGATTAGAGACAAATTCGAATATGGCTGATATGATAGCTGAACAGAAAATCAAACAGAACAAAAACCTAACCCAGAAGTCTACCCATAACTCACAGGTCAAACCTAAATAGGTTTTCTACAAGAAAGAACCTGGCTCTGATACCAACTCTGTAACACCCCCTTTTCGAAATAGAAAGAGAGGTTACTCAAAACACAACAAAACTAAGGAAGATCACAAGGCTCTAACTACAAAAGAATAATCTCATAATAATTCAATGTTATAAGACAGACCATAATAAATGCCACACTGGCTAAATCCACAATCTAAAATAATTATTACAACTTAAATAAATCAATTTATCAAGCCTAACAAAATATATCAAAACTATTGGATTAAAGGAAGCTCTCGTCACACTTGCCCTTGATCCCCCTGATTACCTGCCGGAAGAAAAACACAGCATGAGCCAAATGCCCAGTACGGATAAAGAATACAAATAATGAACCGAAATAACTAACTCAATTAAATGAAATGAAACGAACAAAACTATCACAACGAAATAATAGGCTGAATCAAATGGATGGGTGTTATTTCATACCGAGCTTTGAATAAATAGTAATATACCTTGCCACACAGGCAAGTCAAATAATGCCACACAGGCAATCAAAATAATGCCACACAGGCAATCACACATCGGACTGCGCAATCCAGATGCGTGTAAATCGGAAGGTGTGTTTGGCACAAGCATCACCAATCCGCAGAACAGAACAGAACAGAAAACTAAGGTCGACCCATACGCCTCCCACAACAAAACACCAAATGGCCAACTTCCACTGGAGCACAAAACGGAGACGCCGTGGACTGATCACACCGCCACGGAAGGTGTCATGCCTCGGTGCCAAGAGGACATGCCTGTGGTACCCCCACAGGTGGTTATAGCTCAGGTATACCCTACGATATTCTAACAAAATATAATGTCACAACACATGCGACAAAATATCAACATAAAGGGGTTCTAACATGTACATGTTAAATCGAACGAATCGTCAACACAAGTCTCTAAAATATACTAACATGTACATCACTATAAATATAAAAATAAAATTTAGACATGACACACTAGTCTAAAGAGTACAATGTGAGTTCTAATACCACGTCAAAAATAATTTATCACAATAAATTGACAAGGAATAATTATGAGAGACAATACTAAATTTCGAAACGAATAACGAAACGAACGAATTAAAAACAAAAGAGTCTTGCTGAAAGAGTACGGAATCCGTACCTGAATTAAGCAATGTAATACCCAAAGTATATTCCAAAAACTTGTTTGGACTCTTTCCGTTTAATCTAAATAAAATAAAATAGAATTTTATTACAAATTTAACAATCTCTAACATAATATTATTTAATTTATTATTAAATAAATTCATAATTTTATCATGAGAAATAATTAATTAGTATACAAAATTTTCAATTTAATTTATAATAATATAAGTGAGTTAATATAAAATAAACAATATATATAATTTATATATATACACTACTGTATCATATCTTTATATATATATATATATATATAGCACAATGAGTTAATATATATATATATATAGATACCGTACGGAATATAAATATATACATATATTACCGTAATCTATATACACACATTATCATACACTATATCAATTCCTGCAATCCTTCACGGTGAGTTTAAATCCTTGTTTAATTACCCAAGTAATGAATAAATTGAAGAAAACTCTTACCCTATTATCAATTGATGACTGAATTGTTTCTCTCAGCCGCCGCTCTTGTTCCTTATGTTTTTTTTTTCCAACTAGTTTTAGACGTAATGAGATAGTTAGGTTTTTGGTATTTATTTATTAATTAATATATTTTACTAACTCTCCTAATGTTAATAGAATTAAATTGTACTTAATATACATTAAACCCAATTAAATTTTAAGGTCCAAATTGTACTAAATTAATTTACACATCTCTTATTAATACTTATTAGCCCACACCAATTAAATAATTAGTTTGACCCAAAATAAATGACCAAGTCCAATTAATATGTTTTCAACAAAATAATTTTTATTATCTAATTATTCCTCTCTCTTTTTTCGGGTATTACATATTAACCCATAAAAAAACTCAATGACCCAATTAAATTATTGAAAAACTTGACAGGAGTCTAAGTAGCCCAATTACCAATACTATATTTTTCCAGCAAAATAGAGTCTTTAGAATGTGAGACAATTATAAAAATTTGACCAATACTTATTAGAATCAAATTAAACCTATATATAGACTTTATTAAGTGTGAAAGCCAAGTAAGAAATGCTTTAAGTAGGCCTCATCTTAAAAATCCAGTCATTCACAATCATTCTGGGATCCTTGGATTTTCTTTTCCTCAAAAGTTTTATGTCATTAAAATATTATTTTTTACAAATTCTTTCGGGATAAAGAAAGAAGATTTTACCATAATAATTGAGAAAGAGTATATAGCTCATTAGATACAGTAAAACAGTTAATATATGGAGTAAAATGATGTAAATTCACCTAATCTTTTATAAGGTCACTATTCAAAAGTTGCGATATCACTCATGAATATATTGCACCCAAAAATAAAATACTCAAATTACTTTTGATGTCATTAAGAAATACTCCCTTCATTAAGAAATTACTTTTGATGTCATGAAGAAATAATCCCTTTTGAGGAGAGTATCAAATATATTCCATTTTTACCCATAGTGGATCCTACATATAGTAAACAGGGAATCTCAAATTTTGGACGGTGCTTATAGAACATTTGATCTCTTATTGCAGCACTGGTGTTTTTCTTCCTCCCTTTGTGTCTGCCGACTTCTCACTCCCTCCGTGACCATCTCCTGCTACTCTTGGGATTGATGCTAGGTACCAAACCCTAGACAAAGCTGTGATATCTCTGATTTTGTCCTCAAATTGTACATAATGTGGGATAGATAGATTGCATATATGTAGATTTTTATTATTACCAAACTTAGCCAATTATTTATACCTTCTGTGTAGAGTCCTCTTGATTCAAGTGCCATTTTAACTGCCATTTTGATTTTAACATTAATTTGTATTGATTTTGCTTTAAAAATATTTGCATACCTCTGATGTGGTTGATTGCTTCAAAATTATTTTATTGTGGATTAATTGACATTTGTGGAGAAACTTACTTCTACGTTAGGAACAAATTCTTGAATGTGAAGATATTTCTACTTCACTGTGCAGTTATCTAATTATAAGCTTAATTAAGCAGACACGTCAGTAATTTACCAAGTTCACAAGTTTTTTTGTTGTCAAACTTATTGCCTATCATCTCCTGTATTGGAAAAATAAATAAATGACTTTATCTCTAGAGAGAGCGAACGATCTAGAAGAAATATAATAGCATTGCTATATAGGCTGAACTATCCGCTTGAACGTCATTGCAATTGTCCATATTCCCCATATATTTAAACCATTAATGCCGATGGATGTAATTTTCCAGACTATATAACATGTACAAGTGTAATTTTCTGTTATATATTGGGGATTAATTGACAATAAGTAAAGGACAAAAAATCCCCTAAAAATCAAATAAATGCCATATCACTTATTGTTAAGCATGGAAAAATGACAAAACATGCAGTCATGGGTAATTCCATTTAATCAATTCTAAGTTGCATTTTACAATGACACAATTCTAACTTCCATTTGATCTCTTATTGCAGCACTAGTGCTTTTCTTCCTCCCTTTGTGTCCGTCGACTTCTCGCTCCCTCTATGGCCATCTCCTTCTTACTCCTGCGATTGCTGCCAGGTACCAAACCCCAGACAAAGTTGTGATATCTCTAATTTTGTCCTCAAAATGTGCATAATGTGGGATAGATAGATTGCATATATGTAGATTTTGATTATTACCAAACTTAAGGCCTATTATCTATACCTTCTGTGTAGAGTCCTCTTGATTCAAGTGTCATTTTAACTGCCATTTTGATTTCAACATTAATTTGTATTGATTTTACTTCAAAAATATTTGCATACCTCTAATGTGGTTGATTGCTTCAAAACTATTTTATTGTGGATTAATTGACATTTGTGGAGAAACTTACTGCTACGTTAGGAACAAATTCTTGATTGTGAAGATATTTCTACTTCACTGTGCAGTTATCTAATTATACACAGATTGTGAAGATATTTCTATTTCTACTTCTCTATATTGGCAGAGCTATAATATGCTTATTATCTATTTCTCCATCTGTGTATAATTCTTATTAGATATATAACTTATGTTTTAGTTTTACTTGCACATGACTCAATCAATTTGTACATATATCCTTTTCATTACATTTTGTATTCAATTTCCAAGTAGTTGATTTAATTTGTTGATATAACTAAACGATTCTTTTCAATTTTTGCAGTCTTGGGATGATATTGCTATTGAATGGAAACATGTTCATTCAACAAGTCAAGGGTGGAGAAAAGTTAACAGGGTTAATTATGTGTATTTTATAATTCTTAAATCGTATTCAAGTAATCATGTGTCAATTGTTTCGTTCTTGCGATACTACTAACATTTTGCTTTCTCTTATAAATAACAGATTTTTGTTACAAACAATATTTGTTGACCGTGGACGTTGCCGATGGATAGCCTTTCTTTTCAAAGGTTTATGTATCGAAGACATGGTAGAGCTTGACAGATCTACAAGGTAAATGTTATTATATGTATTTTCAGGTATTTATTGAATGATACTAGGTGTAAGCTGTAAAAAATATATTTGGGGTAAGATGTAAAGCAAAGGTTTATGCTCAACATGTTGTTTCTCTATTTTCTGCATATATGTATTTTTGTTTTCCGTATTTTGTAAAGTTGGCTAATTATACATGGTTATGATGATTTTGAGTATGGAATGATGTTTTTTTGGTGGTTTGGATATGTATGGTTTAGGTTTTTCTGGATATCTATTTTTAAAGTAAACTCTGTCGAAATTTCTTGAAATTAGTAGCTACTAGCTTGCTGTTTTGGTGGTTGGATGTTTTGATGATTGAATATGTATTAATTTCTGCATGGTATAATGATTTTGAGTATGAAATTATGATTTTTTTTGTGGTTTGGATATGTATGGATGATTGTAAGTTTTATAGACAGGTTTAGATTTGTCTGGATATCTATTTTTAAACAAAATTTTGCCAAAAAATTTTAAAATCAGCAGCGACTAACTTGCTGTTTTGATGGTTGGATATGTGTTGATGATTGAATATGTATTAATTTCTGTATGGTATGATGATTTTGGGTATGAAATTATGATTTTTTTTGTGGTTTGGATATGTATAGATGATTGTAAGTTTTATAGACAGATTTAAATTTGTTTGGATATATATTTTTAAACGAAACTCTGCCCAAAAATTTTAAAATCATTAGCGACTAGCTTGCTGTTTTGGTGCACATGAATCTTTTAAGCAAGTGGGTATCATTATGCTATTTCTTTACTACAATGCTTTTACATGTTAATGTATCAGCGACTGATATTCAATGGACACATTTGTATTATTTATTGTGCTTAAATTAGTTTTACTAATTAATCCATGTTCCATCTAAAATTGCAAATTAAATGAAGGGAATCAATAACATATAGGTGTGGAGGAGTGCTTTTAAATGTGCTTGAAGAAAATATGAAGATCATTGGCATTGGGATTGTTTCGAATTTACTAAATGTAGTTTCCTTAACAAATTCATTTTTTCTTGCCAGTCTCGATTTGTAAATAATGAGCATGTAGAAACAATTTGTGGCAAAATTCTTGACTTCTTTACTTTTAAGTGGGATGTCTATCTTGACTATAAATTTTTTTATTTACAACAAATATTTACGAAATTTTCTAATTTTTATCAAATATATACTCTTTAAACATTGTAACTCACATTTTTCATTTAGATTCATCATTAGGTATTAAATAATTACACGAGTATTCGTAGTGCCGGAGGCACGGGTTAACCCTAATATATATATATATATATATATATATATATATATATATATATATATATATATATATATCTTAATTAAGTTTGTCTTAATTAATATACATATATAGTAAAACCCCTATTTAGGAATACTCTATATAAGAATAACCTCTAAAATATTATAAAAATATTTGGTCCCAATTTGGGTCAGTTATAAATAGGAATAACCTCTAAATTGTAATATGTTATATACTTTTAAGTCCCGTATTAAGAAATTATACCTCTATATAGTAATAATTTCATATATATATATATATATGTATATATATATGAGAGAGAGATAATATTAATTTTAAAATACTACATTTTTTATAAAAGACTACATTTCCTATAAAGAATTACATTTTCTTATAAAAGACTACATTTACTATAAAAGACCACATTTTCCTATAAAAGACCACTTTGCATAAATATTTTTTGAATAATAATTATTAGGGAATTCTTATTGATATTTTTGTTAAAGTGGATATTTTTGGGTGTTCGGAAAATATTTTGTATCAATACCTCTATTTAGTAATAACCTCTCAATTATAATACAAATAGTTTGGTCCCATGTCTATTCTTAAATAGAGGTTTTACTGTATATATAAATTATCCTATTAATTTAAATACTATCAATCATATTGACATATTTAAATCTTTACAATTTAAATTAATTTTCTTTTAATTACGTTCTATGTGTGTGACCCTATAGGTTATTACGTTGGCAATAATTTTAAAACCGTATTATAAAATTATAAACAGTGAACGACATCTAGTAATGCATCACTGCTATCCAAGTAATAATAAAATCGATGATTAAAAATGATCACACGCTAATTTATTCTATCTTATCGTTTAAAGATCTACATAAGTCGCAATTCAACTTTATCATAAATTTGGCAACATATGAATCATTTTCCTACATATTATTAATTGGTTTAATAGGATGTGCATGTCCAGTGTTATATGTATCATATATGTGGATCTAAGATTGGGTATATTAGGTGCATAATTTTTCGTGTGTTTAGGTGCATAATTTTATTCATAAAAGGAGGGGGGAATGGAGCCATAGCTACAACTATTCTCTCATAAACACACACAAAAAAGAAAATGTTCCGAGAACAAATTATGGGATGTAAGGTGAGAGTTCAAAATTCAAACTAGGAGTAGATGTGGTAACAGTGACGAGACCGAGTAAAATAGAAGGCTACAAATTTTTGTTATCTCATAACTATCTTGAGCAAAATTTGAAGTGCATAAAGATGGAAAGTTTTTTAAAAAAAAAGAGCTTAAAATTGTATTGTGGAAAAATTTCCATGACTACTCGGGAGATAAGCATGACCATGCAGGCTTTGGATAATAATTCATGGCTGGAAAGAATACTGCTGGCACAAACTTAGCTGCAGGGAAGCTATGTCCAACAGGAGGGTCTCCAATCTGTGCATAAGCAATGAGCATGGGAAACATATCAGTATAAACTATAAACCATTCAGGTTTCATTCAGCATGCAGACTAGGCAGATAGTGACAGATTATAGTTTGTCTAAAAAACATGATCTCTCTTTGTCCGTATACTTATGTATTTGACTGTGTATTGAGATATTCATATGCAGATAAGCCATCATCTAGGCCCCTGACTCCCATCCCCAACTAAGGAAGCAGAAGCCTTAAAGAGAAAGATCAGCTTACAGATTACAACATCATGTACTAAATTAATCTAAAAAAAACTACTAAAGTGCCAATATTAAGAAGATGAATAAATGATATATATACACCATTAAAATGAAAATGGCAGCAATAATATATATCCTCTTACCATGTATGGCGGCATTAGACAAAAATCCGGAACATAAGTTTCGGCCTTGAGCAAAAGCGGGGATTTCTCAGAAGCTGCGACTAGGCCTGATGTGCTAGGCTATAAGATAAAAAATTATATATATCAAGAAAAGGCACAGGTGATAAGTTCACATATATATAGCTCAAAAACTTCAATGAAGATATACAGCTTACCTTTCCTTGAATTTCGCCAATGTTCTTCAAAGGTGCAACCAGGTTGGTACTAACCTATATAACAATAGCAGCTATTAGATTTCTTATATCAAATAATAATTAATATAACAAGTGTTTAAAGAATAAAATTTCACAGGGAAGCAAAATTACCTGTCCTGAGATTTCTGAAGCTTTGTCAAAGGGTGAAGCTGGGGAAGCTTGAGGGAGTGGAGTCTGTTAAAACATAAAAATTAATGTAGTCAGAAAATGAACAATATATAACGCATTTATTCTAGGGAGGAGAATGAGATCGAAAAAGAGATGGAGTACTTGTTCTTCAAAGTGGGTGTCAAAAAGGCTCAAACGTCGACGCTTCTTCTTGTCTGTGGCAGTCACTCTGATGAAATACTTTTGAGCATGGCTGGCTACTTGAGTTGGGGTCCTAGTGGGCACATGTTTCTTAGAAATCCCCTTCCAGTCACCTTTTCCCATCTTCTTCAAACCTATTAAGAATGACCTGTGCTCATCCTCAGTCCACTGCAACCCTGTAAAACGAAACAGACATAATCAACACATGAACAAGAAGAAACTTATCTGTAAAATCCAAATTCCTACCCAAAAAAATATAAATAAAAATTCACCTTAATTAAAATAAAATATTAGAATAGAAAAAAAAAAGATTTTCAAGACACAAACTAAATATCATCAAAATCATAGTCCAAGAAAAATTGGGATTGCCTTTCTTTCTTTTATTAACATTATTATTGTGTTGTGAATTGCAGGCCTGGAGATTCCCCATACTTTTGCTCTTCCTCATACAAGATTCATCTTTTGCTCTTTCTAGATTATTCCTTTTTCTGATTGATGATGACGATTCTTCTTTCTCGCCCAAATTAATCTCAACACCAAAAAGCTTAAAACCCGTCATCTATAAGACAGGACAACCCCTTGGTCACCAAGTTTTGCTATTTGTTTATGTATGCCTTTGGGATCTATTGTTTATATATATATAGTAGGAGTCCTATGGTTTGGAGTTGCATTGATTATTCATCCAATTAGTTGATATGAAAAAGGAAAATAATAATGAAATAAGTTAATTTGAATTTTCTTATGATAGTGAGATGCCGGAAGAATGTTGGTTTAAACTCGGTGAATCTTGTTTTATTTGGGCATAAAGAAAGGGTTGAGAATAACAGAATCCACTTCTTAGATTTTCTCTCTCTGCAATTAAAGCTTAATAATTATTGACGCATACTAAGATTTTTATTTCTATAAAAAAATTGCCTGACATATCCAAGAGGTAAACCAACGGGCTACACGTGTGTGTATATATATACCGTCCATGTAATTAATGAAGGGCTGAGATCTGTTTTTAGGAGCACACCGTCCGTTAGAATTATTAGTGATTAACCAAAAATTAAGACCCTTATGCTCCCATAGCCAAGACGCGTCCCACTAAGCCAAGACAAAATCGAGCAGAAACTACCCAATCCGTAATAGGAAAGGTCTTAGAAAATAAATTGTTTTTCTGATCTTCTGCTCAGTATGGGATTATTCTGCCTGGGTTCGTACTTATACTTTATTTTTGGAAGAGAGGCTGGAATGCTTCCGTGTGTTGAAACATGATGTGGAGACAGATCGCCCAGTACATCTCGTTCTCTCTGTTTCTTTGGCATCAAGTAACTGTTACTTTATGAAATCATATTGAAATTTGGGATACTTTCAGGCCTATTTAGAGATTGGCCCTTTGGAGGGTTCTTAACTTGTGTATGGGTACAGTTTCTGTTGCAAAATATCATACTTTGATTTCTTATTCTAATTTAAGTTGAAGATGCTGTAATGTTGTAAAATTGGTCGGGAAAAGTTCTGACATCTCACCTTACTCAAAACGTATCTCCTTTGCAACTCTAGAGTCTTAAGCTATTTTTAATCACATTTTTGCATTTTCTTATCATTGTCAGTATCTTGAAATTACTATCCTCAAATGAAGATCTTGAGGTTTAGCCAACCCAATTTCTTTTGAATTACTTATTAATTACTTAATTTAATAAGTAAATCAATACTAATCCCCTAAATTGTGCGGAGTTATCTTGGGCAGACTGGCTCTATTGAAGATATGATTTATGGAGTGTATTACACTTCTGTTGATGCTGGCAGAATTGGTAATTAATTTTATTGTTCTGCTTCTTAGTCTTGGGTATCAATAAATTAACCTGTTTTTTTTCGTGTGTTTTGAGTTACCGGTTTCAATTAACAATTACTTAAAGTTGTTTAATAAAATGTCTCTAAGAGTTCAAGTAAGTTTTAATATAAGAACCACAGTGTTCAAGGATTTTTTTTCTTTTATCTAAATAAAATTTGCAAAATGCATACTTTGCTATTCAACTGGCCATAAAGTATCACTGTATATTCTCAGTGTAATCTTTTGATCATATTAGGTATTACGAATATGGTGTCCAACCATGAAGTTCTCAGCTTAGTGATTTCAATATTACAGTTATGGTACATTACTAACTGTTGATGTTACAATTTTCAATAGGGCCAACATATATCCTTTACACAACAAATTTAGCAGGTCACAGATACTTTTCTGCAGTTTATACTGAACATGGGAGAGGATGCAGCAGCTGACCTCATCTCAAACTCGATATTTTACATTTCCATTGGAAGTGCAATCTCTGTACCTACCTTGGAATTTTAACCAGTTCCTAGCACAGACAATGAAGCAGGAGATTGAGGTGATATTATGAATCCTTCGATTTATATCTAATAATTGTCTTTCAGAATTATTAAGATGCTGCATGTTCTGCTTGTATCATAACATATTTTGTTTTAAGAGATTGATACAGTCTAATCATAGTACTACCTCCGTTCCTAAAAGATTGTCGTTTAATGTTTTTGTACATGGATTAAAAAAGTATCATTTACCATGTAAAATTTGTTTGAAATTCCATCACTACCCGTTTATGGGAAATTGAAAACTATTAATACAAAGAAGAGAATTTCTTAGGACAATGAGAGAAGGTAGGGATAATATAAGAAAGTAAATAATTTATTCTCCTCAAAAGTTGTAAACGATAAACTTTTTAAAACAAATTTTTTCTTCTAAAACGACAATCTTTTAGGAACGGAGGGAGTAATTGTTAAAAGTGATACTTTCGTTACCCTGTACTGAACTCTAATTTCATTTTTCTTTCATCTGTACATCCATTTATTGTGCCAATATGTGCACATGCTTATATTTTCTCTGCATGCTCTATAAATTTCGTATTTCCTTACCTGTAAGCTTAATGATACAGAATGAGTATAATGCAACAGTCAGGAAAGTGGTGGTGGCAGGACTGGCTCCTTACTACTTGTGGCAGTATCATGATAGTAAGCATGGAGAATGCGTTGAGATGATAAATGACATGATATTGGAGTTTAATTTTGTTATGAGATACATGGTTTAGGAACTTAATCAGGATCTAGTTGATGCCAGTATTATTGTATGCGATGTCTATGAAGGTTCTATGGACATAATAAAGGCTCGTGATCATAAAAACAGTGATACATGTCAGTACATATACACTGCTGAAAGCCTAAACTATTATGTTAACTTCAAACTACAGATTTTAGACTTTCAGTCTTCAAGAGTTTACTCACAAACTTCATAACTGTAATTAGGTTAAGATACCTTGTGAATAAGTCCATCATTGATTATGGAACTGCTCAGTTTCTTGTACAGGTCATACAAAGCTTCAATTTCATTTACAATAACTTCAAATAAAAATAAAGAGCTGCTTCAGAATCTGACGAGTATAATGATAACACTAGAGAAGGGTTGAGAACATCTATAGCAGAGTACATAAAATAATCATATTAAAAATTTTCTTGTTTACTATTTGATTGTCTACTCACAAGTTGTTTCAGAAGCAAGAACGGCCCGCTCCTTAGACAGTGGTTTAAGTCCATCTTTCTTCGAAGAAAAGCAGCCCAGTATGGAAGACATATGTACTTTATAGTCTAACCTGTTGTGATGGTTCTTGGTCATTGACACACCATGCTATAAATTTTTTACAAGTATACTTAAGACTGGGACTTCCAAGAATAAGTATATATGTATCCATGTCATGTCTGATGAAACGAAAAAGGCATACATGATACCTAGATAAGCACATGTGCTTATCAAGTGTACACTAGCAAGATAAGAGGATCAACATGTGTTTATCAAGCAGGGGTGGAGCCATGTAGGGACTGGAGCCCGGGTTAACTTAAATTTTATTTTATTTTACTTATATATCTTAGCCCAGCCCAATATTTTAGCCAACAAACAAAAGCTCAAGTAATCTCAAAAAAAGGAACGGGATACTCAGTACTCTGAATTCTGAAACAACCGAGCAAGGAGCAAAAGGACTAGTGGATCACATCTAAGGCTAAGAAAGAGGAGCAACCGAGCAAGGAACCAAAGACTAAGGAACTGCTGGAACTTCGAATTGAAGGTCTAATTAATTTTCATGTAGCAATTAGCATCTAATGACCTTGGGTTACTTGATTTCGCTTTTTCTTTCTCAAATTCTATGATTTTTGTCATAGCATTTTTGGTCGGTGAAGCTATCAGGGGATGGGTACTGAGAAAAGCGAATTCTTTTGTATGGGCTTCAATTGGTAAGGCAATGATTAAAATTTCCTTTTGGTTTTGTACGCCTATCACTTTGATTTTCCCTTGAGTTCAAACTTCAATTTTTTTCGTCTGGGTTATTTGATTTTTATATTCCGTGATCATTTTAACTTTCTAATGTTCAGATAGATATCGGTGAGGGTCTGTCTGACTTAGTGACTTCAATATAGTTTTAAGATACTCCAATCCGTTAGTGAGACAATTAAAGGAAGTATTGGTTATTGAATAAGATATGTTTATCATTAGTTTGTAGAATCATATAATTGTTTTTCGTTTGTATCCTTGATTCAGTTGATTGATAGTTCCTGTTATGATTTTCGTGTACCGTGTGTGTGTATGGTGGATATGTTTGTCAATTAATAGCCTTAATGTGCATCTTCCTTCATCTTTCATTCAACCTTTCAATTGAACCATTTTTTTTTGTTAAAAATCCAGTTGTTAAGCAATCTTATAAGCCACAATGGAAAGTCAAGGAAGCAAGAGAGAAAAAACTTTGTTTTCTTTCTTTAAACCAAGAGAAATTGCATCAACGACAACTAGTGAATGACATTCTCCGTCTAATGTTGATATCTCAGATCACCAACCACCCCTTTCCAAATCTCAAAGAGTTGAAATTGATCTTAGTACTCTTGAACGGGATCCTGGGATTCGGATCCCTATATGGCAACATCTTGTTAATCAACGAGATGAAATTAGGATAGCTTATATCAAAATGGGTCCGTATCAACCTAAGTTGGCAGAGTACCGAAGGACTAAATCAGGCTCACAAAATCGAAAATTTCAATATCCGTGGTTTGAATCCTTTCCTTGGTTAGAGTACTCTCCATCAAATGATGCAGCATTTTGTTTTCCATGCTTTGTTTTTCAAAATAAGGTGTCTCTTCATCCTGCATTCATTACTGAATGGTTTCATAGTTGGAAGAGGGTTAATAATGGAGTTAGATGTGCACTTTTGATGCATGTGGGAGGTCCTACTTCACCACATAGGAATGCAGTGAAATGTGTTGAAGACTTGATGAAAGTAACTGGACATATTGACAAAGTCTTGAATGCACAAACTCTAGAAGAAGTTTAGAAGAATCGGTTGCGACTTATATCAACAATTGAGAGTATAAAGTGGCTTAACTTGCAAACTTGTGCATTTAGAGGTCATGATGAATCTCCAACTTCTAAAATTTGTGGTAATTTTATAGAGTTGATAAGACTTATGGGCCGATTGAACGTTAACATTGGTCATGTAGTCTTAGAGAAAGCTCTGAAAATGCTAAATATACTTCACCGACTATTCAAAAAGAAATTTTGCATACTTTTGCAAACAAAGTTAGAAGAAAAATTCGTGAAGAAGTTGGAGATGCAAAGTTCTGTATTTTGGTTGATGAAGCCAAAGATGCATCAAATAAAGAGCAGATGGCTATTGTTTTGAGATTTGTTGACAACCATGGTTTCTTACGAGAGCGTTATTTTGAGATTGTGCATGTTTCAGACACTACTGCTTCAACATTGATGAAAGAAATATCTAATGTCCTTGCTCGAGCTAATTTGCATATCCTTAATATGCGAGGTCAAGGGTATGATGGTGCTAGTAATATGCGCGGTGCTTGGAACGGACTTCAAGCTCTATTTCTTAAAGATTGTCTTCATACGCATATTATGTACATTGCTTTGCTCACAGACTACAATTAGCATTAGTTGCAGCTTCTGCAGAAGAAATTTCTGTTTGGCAATTTTTTTCGAAACTAACAACCATTATCAATCTCATTGGTGCTTCTCCCAAACGGCATACTGAGTTACATTCTGCTCAAGCTATTGAAATTGCACGTATGGTAGCTTCTGGTAAACGTGATACTGGTAGAGGCATTAATTAGATTGGAAATCTACATCGGAGTGGAGCTACTCGGTGGAGCTCTCATTTTGATTCTATTTGCAGCTTAATTGATATGTATGGTGCAACTATTTCAGTGCTTGAAAGTATTGTTGAAGAAGGATCCTCTAACTCTATGCGTGGAGAAGCTGGTGGTTGTTTGATTATAATGAGGTCTTTTGATTTTATTTTCACTCTATATATGATGCATAAAATTATGGGGATTACTGATTTGCTTTGTAGAGCTTTGCGGCACAAATCTCTTGACATTGTAAATGCCATGGATCTAGTCTCAACTACTAAAGCACTACTTCACACTTTGAGAGAAGAGGGATTTGATCATCTCCTTGAGCATGTGCAATCAGTTTGCACACAAAATGACATTGACATACCAGATATGAATGCTTCATTCAAAAAGGCTACCGGTCGTTCATGCCAACAAAAAGAATCCAAAAAGAATCGATGACAGTTTGCCAACACTATCATTTTGATTTGTTTAATTCAGCAATAGATTTTCAGCAGGAAGAGTTGAATTCCAGATTTAGTGATGAAGCAGTGGAACTCCTTATACTTAGCTTAGCTTTAGAACCGAATGACAACTTTAAATCATTCAAAGTTGATGATATTTTCAAGCTTGCTGAGAAATTTTATCCAGAAGATTTCAGTGAGCAAGAAATGCATTATTTGAGATGTCAACTAAATCATTATAAAATTGATGTGCTCCGTCATCAAAGCTTTCAAAATATGTCTACCATCACTGAATTGTGTCGCGAATTAGTTGAAACAAATAAGTTGCAGACTTATAATTTGATTGATAGATTGATTCGTCTTGTTTTGACTCTACCTGTTTCCACAACCATGACAGAACGAGCATTTTCAGCTATGAAACATGTTAAAACTGCTCTTCGCAATAAAATGGAAGAGGAGTTTTTAGCAGATTCTATGATGATTTACATTGAACGAGAGCTTTTTGTAGTTATCGATTCAGATTCCATAATAAACGAATTCTATTCTACAAAACATAGAAGGATGCAGCTTACATAGTGTGTTTTGTTTTTCTTTTTCTTTGCATGTTATGTACCTTTGAACCTTATTACTATGTATTATTTTGAATTTGTTATTGATCTTGGTGGAACAATTTTTTGTGGATATAATTGGTACTTGGTAGTTCAGTAGAAAATTAATCCCTGGCTCCGCCCTTGTTATCAAGTGTGCTTAGAGTTTCGTGATTTCAGACAGAAATCACATCACCTGATTCTCCTATGTCAGAAAATATTCTGAACCTACTGCGTAGAAGCAAATTGAAAAGAGAGGAAAGTATTCATTTTGCAAATAAAGCATGAATAGATGATCCATTTGAATCAACTAACCTCTGATAATTTTTTTGTGATGGGCTAAGATTCCAAGTGAGAGGAACCGTATGAAAATATCAAAAACACGTGGAAATAGTGCTCCCCTAGATCAACTAATGGCACAATCACGAAACTATAGCTAAAACACAGTTCATGTATTGTAATATTGCAAACAGTTGTGTTCTTTGAATATGAGAAAAACACATGCTCTTTAGGAAATTATGCGTCTCAAAATGAACAACATTACAGATCAATGGTTTGTTAGGAGTTCTTCAGCTAATCTAAACTGGTGCATTTGATTTTGTTAAAGCTATCTCTTCTTTTTGCCATCCTTCCCAGATTTTGAAGGACCCGCAGTTGAGGTGGGTGCAGGATCCTGTTTCTTATTCCTTCCTGGGTGTCTGGGGACCAACTCTGCAACATGGATCATCAGCTGTTTCCCTGCAATATTATGACAGCATAAATAAACTTCTTCATATATATAAACTTCAGGATTGCACAAATTAAAGGTATGCATGTCTAATATACTAAAGCAGAGTACATAATAATTTAGAACTGATTTCCTCTGAAAATTCATAACCTTATTTACTGCAGAAGCCTACCAAGGAATGAAGTTCTTCTAAATAGCCTACTTTCATGGATTTATAATGCCAGTCTTGACAGCATTTGACTTGGTGCAAGTAGGAGAAGCTAAAACATCAGTATCGAAATAGTGGTTCCCTTAAAATGCTCACAGAGTATCAAACTGGGATTGTCTATACAAAAGATGTAAAGTTTGACCAACATAATATGGGATCTGCAGTTTATATATTGCAGGTTGAGAAAATTACACAAACAACACTGCTACACTTGCTTGATCACAAATATTACTGAAATAATTTCTGATTAACAAGCCACTAACAGACCAAATCATAGTGTTACTGCTCATTGTTATGTAATTTGTTTAGCATCCTACATGTACCTCCCTTAAAGTAAATATGATGATATTTATATTATTGGGCAACTAAGTGAGGAAGACTTGGTAGAAAGTATCATTTGGAATAAATCAGATAAATCAATACTGTTGTACTCAACGAATGAATCTCATACAGCAAGTAAGGCAGAATGACGACTATCCAAACATGTTGTACTTGCAACATTTAAAGGCCAAAAGGGGGAGGATACTCATCTTAATCTAATCTTCAAGATCAGGCTACTCTTGAATGGGTTATGGGAATATACATGAACATCTATTATATTTATAAACAAAGGGACGCCAAAAGGGATGCCATCCCAATACATGCAAAGTACACAAGAAGCAAGCGGATCCAAAAAAGTGCAACTTGATACATATAAAAGTTCGAGCCTCTTGTACATAAAGGTTTAAACCAACCGAGTTGCTCAGATTTGGTTCATAAAATTTATTGAGTATAAAATAAGGTTTGAGTGAGGCTCATTTAGCTATCGAGTCGATCATAATTCCGAGTCGAGCCCGAGCAGTTTGAACTTTTCGAACGAATAAGATCCGAGTATCAATAGAAAATTATAATTTGAGGAGATTCGAATAATTTATCAAACTTTAAAATTTACTCATATTTGACTCATTTATATTTCGAGTCGAGCTCGAATCGAACTTTTAGTCGAACGAGTACAAATCGAGCCCGAACTGTTTCTTCATTTTACAGCCTTACTTGTACAAGTAAACACAGCCTTACTTATACAAGTAAACACCCGTGCTTTAAAAAAACGTCATACAAAACTAACATTTGGGAAAAAAAAACGTCATACAAAACCAATTTGCTCGTATTCCTTTTAGGCTATAACATCCACGACAGATTATGAGGATTGAGGAAGCATTAAATACAGAAGAAGAAAAAAAATTAAGAACTTATACATTTGGAACCCTTGAAACATAAAACTCCTTGGGAATTTTTTTTACAAGCATACAACTTGCAACTGTCATACTCATGAACAAATCTACAATTTTGCATGAATAGCAGCAGCACATCCTAAACACTAACACTGCAAGAGTGGCGCAATGAGTTCACTGTATGTACAACCTAATCAACGTCATCACACTGAGCTCTCACAGGAGCTCCCTAAATTTGCAATTATGTCATTTACTAGCAATCTGATGATATTACGACCTGATGATCTTGATATATCCGCACACTCCTGCAAGTCTGCATCACAGGTAATTAAAACCCACTCGTGATCATCATCTAAATACTTGACATCAAATGTACCCATCTCTAACTTCAGCCTCTTTGCCACTTCCTCCTGCAATTTGAGAATACCGCAACTTAATGAGAGTCGAAACCTAATAATATCTTCTTTGTACGTCGCTTTGATGGTTACAGTCTTAACTTCTGTCCTGGCCGAAAAGTGTGGCTTTTCCTCGGCAGGGGTAGCAATGGATTCCTTAGGAACATTCTCACAAGGTGGATGATTTGTCCAATCGCACTCCGATATGCTTTCATCAAGAAGAGCACCTCCTCCTGGACACAGATTTCTCAAATCATGTGAGCTCCCGGCATCCTCAATTAACATTCCTCCAAATGGTTCTTCAGTTTCTGTTGCGACAAGTACATCAGGAACAGAGAATGCAGTGGACAGATTCAGTCCTTCAATAGGTTGACAAGCCAATTCAAATGAGCCCCCTACTTCTACAGTCTGCTTATCCAAATGAGAAACAACCTGATCATTTTGAGGGCTACCCTGGCATGAAGCATGGGAAGTAGGGGCGTCAATGCTCTCGTCTCTTGAACCACTATATGTTTTGGACCGGTTTGAACCAACACCCAACTCCTGGAGAGAGCTATTTTGCAAGTGGAAATATTCCTCCACAGCTAATAACCTTACAACAGGATCTTGACCATCACTTCCTGGTGTCTGATGGGTGCGAAACTCATTATTTTCCTCTGGAAGTTCAGATGGTATAGTGACAGGTAAATTCTGTTGATTGGATCCGTGTAAACTGTCAGGCCAAGACATAGGACCAACACCAGCAGGCAGAGAACTTGAAGCCAGAGAACTTAAAGTGAATGCTCCTTCAGCACCATGCACAGATTCAATCACACGCTTCAACTTGGATAGGGAACGGTTGACCTTATTGATCTTGCGAGAAGGCCATCTAGAGATCCCGTGCTGCCTACATATACGTTTCATTGTAGTAGGGCAAACTGTAAACATAACAACCTTGATTAGTCTATTTGGGTTGCTACTGCAACAAATTAATCCTGCTTTTGTATAAAAGTAAGTCTACATTGAAACTATAATCATAAGCAACAATTAAACTATATAAGCATACCACCAAGACTTTTTGCAGCATTTTTAAGACTCCCGGAAAAATATTGTTGCAGGACCTCTAAGCTGATTGATTTCTCAGCTTTTCCACGTTTTCTCTCTGATTTCTTTTTTGATTCTTTATTCTCTGAAAGAAAAACATCATTTTGAACTACCCCAGGGCTAGCAACATTTGCTATCTGCTTTCCCAATGGATCAAGATGTTCTATTTCTCCTTCATTTGGTAAGGTATCAGATCCAGGTAAAAATATAAGAGACTGGGATCTTTGAACAGGTTCTAGCTTGAAATCTGGTTTTCCATCAATGGATCCTTTAATAATTTCAACAGATCTCCCCTTGTCATCAAGTTCTTTCCCAGAAGTAACCTTAAGGCTTCGAAATTGCTGCTTCATTGTTGCCAACAACGAGTCCAACAAGGTAAACTGGTTATTACACTCTAACATGTCAGGTGCCATAAAAAACTCCAAAATGTAATTATCGTTCCCAGTATGACTGCTCTGTAAGCATATCGAAAAAGAGCTAGTTAACCCAAACAAGCGAGCATAATGTACCAAAGGGTACTCAAGTTTGGAAAATTGAGTAATATCTTTACAGAAGCATGAACTCTGTGAAGCAAATGCCCTCCCAGCAACTCCTTGCCCCTTCAGCAAGTGATGTTCAGCACAGGCCTCGCGAAAACCCCACATGTGCGCATCTACGACATAGAATGCTACATCAAGTGTGGACATGCATACTTGCCCCATGCAGCTTCCATCAAAGCTACTGCAGCTCTTCTTCAAACCGCCGCCGTAAGATAGAACACTGCGATGCATGCACGGAACCCAAGTCTGAGCCAGAGGTAACTTGTGGGTTTCACATACCAGTGTCAATATCTCCAGGATTTCAGCCAGTGCATTTTGACGACCTTCATTGCAAATCTGGTTTACAAGCATCGCCAAATAAATATCTTTCCAAAGACCAAATAAAATTTTAACAGTAGATAAGTACAGATATAACATTAGATATAATATTAATATTGCATTTCCTTACCTTTGTGTTTGGATGATCCAAGATCTCTGAACTTTTCAAATTTACTGCCTGCAAGGTAATTGAAATTATATAACTGAGAGATGTCTTGAAAGGTTCGGAGTGGTAAATTTATAAAAATGAAAGTCAGTTAGAACTCACAAATACGGTAGGCATCACTCTTCTCAGAATTATAGGTCCAGCTGCCAGAACTGGCTATAATTGTTTCAAGTTAGACTATTTTTATTTATGTTGCCAGCTGAATTGACATCTCCTACAAGAATGTGTTGTATTCTATTTATTTGGTTGATAAAATCGTCAAAGCAAGTATTCATAAATAATGATTCTTTTTCCGTTTTTAATCTTAAAACTTAAAAGGGGGGATTGTAAAGTCCTTTCCTAAACCATTTCCCTTTCTTTTTTTTGTTTTCACCTACTACTTGCAGTTATTCAAATACAAAAGATGTGATATCTTTATTCTGTCTTTCTGTTATAAGTTATAGAGAATTTGATATTATAATCAAGGGTATATATGTTCATAAGCAACAGTAAATAGTACATATATTAAGCTCTCCTAGTGTAGTCCTAGATTCAAACCCAAACCCCTTCCAGACCCCAGTCCCCAAAAAACCATTTGCATAAAGCTCAAAATATCTGAAAACTCCCCATTATTCTCTCCAATATAGGGGTGTAGGAAACCATTTTGGCTGCTAAAATCCTAAGACTCTCCTCAAGACGCATGCCATATATATAAAGTCGCGATGTAGGACGGTGTCACTACAAACATGGAAGGTCAAAAGGAAACTATCAACATAAAATGACTTTAAAACCAACCATTAGCAATGCCAGTACAAAAAGAATCCATCAAAAACTGTAAATTATCTAATGCTCATTGAACAATATAAAATAGCAAGAGGTTGATATATCAAGAACATGGGATCAACCTCAAGTGCTTTGCAGACTTTATCGACCTCAGGAGCATAGTTAATCTTCTGTGAGGTCATTATGAGCTCAAGCACAGCGACACAGGACTGCCCAGAAGGCTCAAACACTGGCAAAGCTAAAGTTCCACGAACATTGTAATGCAAAGCATGATTAAGCCGTGGATACTCTTTGCGTGAGTAAAACTGCACATTTGGAGTCCATTCCGGAAGCTTTTGCCGGAAAACACGTCCAGGAAGTCCAAGGCCTCCATCACTCTCTTCATCCACAGAAAACGCATACATCACAGATGCCATTCTATACTGATGAAGCCCATTACTGTTTGGGTCAAGAACAAAGGGTTGCCCCGAAGTTGTGAGCACATACCGATCCCCATTCTTCACAGGTGCCCAAACCTGAGCTAGAACATGCTGTTCAGTCGATTCTTTGAAGTATCGAAGAGCCTGTGTCATCCTCTCCTTAATCACACAAGACCCATTTGAATAGTCAAATGGTACAAATCCCAAAACCGGTTGAGCAATCCTTCTTTTTTCATCATTTATAGGTTGGCCCTCATTGATTGAATCTGGATCACCTATATATTATCAAAATTCCAGAATTATAAACCAACAAATGCATATCAGTTTGCAGTGAGTAAGCAGTACTACCAACTAAGTGAACTACAGCAGCTCAAAAAACAAAATAAACAAGGAAACAACATGCACCATTAATTATTGAGACAACCCAACAGCAGGAACAAGGTTCAAACGAACAAGTTCCCAACTTTTTGAAACACAGCATAACTCGAAAGAAAATTGAATTTGAGTAACAAGAACAAAGACACATCACCTGAGTATTAAAAGACAATTTGTTTGTCTGCCAAGAAACTACACAGAAAGAAAGTACTAGTGAAGTTTTCTCCCCTTTCCTTATTATGTTCCAAGAGAAAGGAAAAGAGCTCAACTTAGTACATAAGCAATGAAAGAAAGTAATAGTTCAAGTATTAATTTTCCATTTCAGTGGTTTAGTAGTCATAAATAAAGGAAGCAGCTGACTTTTAGACTAAGAATTTTCAGTCCGAACAAAAATATAAATAGCAATATTATAGTAAAAAAACAAATACTATAATCAAAGAAACATCAAATTAACTAGTCTCATAATTACAATCATAGCACCAAATGTATCAATCAGAAACAACTAACTTGTAAGCTTAGAGTAATCAGAAAGACGAACACCTCCGGCGAGAGTAGAAGTGACAATACCCGCATCGTTATCATCAGGAAAGGCCCAAAGGGGAGAAAAAGGCTGATCGGAGAGAAGAAACGGCGAGGTCGGGTCGGACGTGAAGATTTGATCGAAGGTCCAGGACCCGTCGAGATCCATCATCATAAGTGAATCTCTATCAACCTGCGCGATGGGTGCAGTAGCATAAACTGCAGTAGAAGAAGACGGCAACTTTGTGTAGGGGGTAGTTTCTTCTTCTTCTACAACTGGTTCGGACATTTTTTTGGATCGGGGCTGGATTTTGTCCAAACCTTCTGTGTCTGTGTTGAATTGAAAGTTGAAACAGAGGGGGAGAGAGAGGAGATAGACTTGATGAGAGAGAAGGTGGGGTCATCATGTACTATGATTCCATTGGAATCTAGTATACACTACTTGCAGGAAATAAACATGAGGTTAAATTAATTACTCCCCCTTTGTACTCAAATATATGAACTAATTACATTTTTCACTCTGATAACTACTTATTTTCTAGCTTATGAGTTGAGTTTTAAGTTACAAAAATAAATATTTATATGTGACTTATTTAAAAATAACTTATAAGTTATTTAAAATAAATTAGTTTGATCAAATATAATGTCTATTTTACCACTTTTCTATTTTGTTCCTCTTTTTATTATATCATTTTTAATAATCTTCACATTTACTTTAACTTATAAGTCATTATAAGTCGAACATCTTCATAACTTATTTTAATTTAATTTATGACTTATAAATTAAATTGATATCAAACACTTTATTTATAAGTTTTAACTTAAAATAACGTATAAATTAATTAATATTTTAACTTATAAATCCTTTTAAAACAAGTCATTTAGGCCCTTAAATAATTTTATCGAACTGTGATCTAGTTGTTATTTTTTTGTCTTTTTCTCTATCACAAAAAGTCCTGTTATTTATAAATAAATTTGTTTGGCGAAAAATAATAATAATCCTTTTAATGATAGTAGTATAAAATGGGTAAACAACTAAATGTTTTTAAATTTACTATTATAATTTTATTATTATATCACAACTATTTAATTATTAACCAAGAAACAAAAATATATCTTTAATACATATAAATTTTGCAAATTAGATATTTTTTGTATAAAGAATTAAACACATATTAAATGGCAAAAATATTTGGGTTATTGATTTAGAGAAGAATAGAATATATATATACTAGCTGGGTCCCGTGCCTCCGGCACTGTATGGACAATATAATTTATCTCAAACTTTGAACGACCAAAATAATTTATTGAGTGAGCGGAAAATTTAAAATCATTTGTATTTTATTAAATTATTATTAGATTATAAGATAGATAGATGTATTTTATTAGATAGATGTATGAACGGTGGGATTTATCTCAAATTTTGGACGGCCCAGATAATTTATTGAGTGAGCGGAAAATTCAAAATCATTTGTATTTTATTAGATAGATATATATATATATATATGTATATATATATATATATATATAAAATTGATCTATAGTCAACGTTGTAAACTTAATACTATCCTTACAACATATCTCAATTATATTCATTCATAGATTAAACGGTATAATAAATTTAATCTGCACTTTAATATGAGAAAGCTCGTACTTTAGCTATAATTATATAATTGTGTGAATTATTAAATTGTTGATATTATGATAATGAATGTAGCAAGTACTAAATTATCGGGTACTAATAATTGTCTGTGCTTGACGGTACGGTGTAACGAAATCCTCCTCTCGTCCAGTTTCAATAATCTAAAAATTAGAATGAATCTGAACCGTGCTTGTGATTTTTCGTCCAAATCAATTAAAATGAATCTGAATTGTCATTGTGTTTCCCCGCCTAAATTCAAATTGAGTTTGTATCTTATTATATTATAGATTTAATTTATTTGAGTTCTCATTTCCTCTTATCCTTTATACGGTCCGGATCTTAAGCTCACCCGAGCTCATCCCTCTTTAGCGACGGACCCGGCGACAGTTCGGTCATACAATCGTCGTCTATACTTTTAACGACAGACAACATATAGTGTCGCTAAAAATATAGACGACGGTTGTATGACCGAACCGCTGGGTCCGTCGCTAAAGGAGAGTGAGCTCGGGTGAGCTGAATAAGGGGTGAGCTTAAGATCCGGACTCATCTTCTATATATATAATTAGATATTGGGCAAAGGGTCAAAAAAGTCCCTGATATTTACCGCAATGTCCTACTTGAACCCTAAACTAATTTTTTTTTCAAAAGTACCCTTAACGTTACATTTTTTGGGTCATCCGTGCCCCTGTCGTTAATAAAAGACAAACGGGGGTTAAAATGTGATGACGTGTGTAAGACCCCAACTTATTATAAATAAAATCGAATTTTCTCTAATTATATTTGTGAATAATAAGGTATTAATTTGATATAATTATCTGGTTATGGGTGAAATGTGTAAAATTTGCAAAATATGCAAGTGGTTATAAAATAATCATTGTTGTCGGGAAATATTCGTTTGGTTGTGAAATATTCTTGTTGTCGGGGAATATTCGTACAACGGCGCAGTCATTTGTGGGCCCCATAACAGAATAACTGTAGGATGAAGAAAACGACAAGTTTGAGTTTTTATAAATAACGACGTAGTTGTTACCGTTAACACTGTTGGAATACCAGTTGGTTAAAATACAGTAATACGCGTGGATGCACAATATTGATGAATTATTGATCCTTATGTAAGAAAGCACTACTCAATAATTGTTACAGTAGTTACTGTTCAATATTTTATTTTATTGATTCAATAATTGCTGCGTTGATATTTTATATTATTGTTGTTTCAATAATTATCACTACACAGTATTTTCCATTATCAGATCAATAATTCATATTATTTGAATAATATTATTAGATAGCATTATTGGCAATGTCTAAAAAGTTCTGTCAAGGAGAGGTTTGGTCACCTAATTGCGCGCTAGTAAGGAGAAATTCTTATTGAAAAGCCCCATCTTTCCTGGGAACGATCTGGTTGTCATAAATGTGATTCTGTAATATTATTTGTGAATAATTAATTATTGATTCATATGATAAGAAAATATTTATTTTATATGGATATAAATGTTGGATATATTTATTGTGGTTAAAAATGAAGGAGTTAATGTTGAGGAGTTTTATCAGTATTTTTGTCGGAATGAAGGTATTAAAAATTAAACCAGTATTTTTGAGATATATTGTGTGAGTTATAATTTTTAATCCGACCGTTGGATCGTTGTAATTTTTGGATATGTTATACATATATAAGTTGAGTATATGTTCACAAATTTTGAACCGTTAAAAATGAACGTATGATTTGTTATGAATTTTAAGAGGTGACTGATTCAGAAATTAGGTTTATAAATGATTTTGGTGGAAAATTCTAAAATTGAGTGGGCCCCACTTGTGGTTGGTGAAGAAATGTGCTGAATTTATTTTAAATGTGGTGGGTGAGAATAGTAGCAGGTAAAGCCATCAGGTTGCAGGTCAAGTCTGCTAACATTTTCCTATAAATAGAGGGCTAAGTTAGAATTAAAAATAACACCAGAAACAAGTTTTCTCTCTTTCTCTCTCTAGATTATTGAGTGTATTTTGTGAGTATTTAGATACTTTTTGAGTTTCTATTCATCAGTGCAAGTTTCCTTCAGCCTTATACCGATATTCCGATTAGAAGTACTGATATTTTGAGGTAAGGGATGTTATTTTCTTCATATATGATATTATTTCTTCAATATCATTATGCCGAAGTATTGATATAAATTTTTATCAAATTTAAAATTTTTTGTGTCGGAGTTACTATTCATGTATACGACATTATTCACGTATACGACACTAATCACGAATACGGCACTATTGACCGAAAAATAAAATTTTCTTCTTTTTGTCCAAGATGTCTATTATGGTTACTATCTTTGATTGTATCCATGTTTTGATCTTTATTTTTGAATTCTGCTTCAAAATTGGTATTTATGAAGTATTATTGATCTTGGATAAACTGTTATACGAATCCCTACTATTTGTCCTTCCGTTTCACTGGATTCGTTTTCTTTAAAATATTTTTCATCATCCTCAGTCCTAAATGATGATATTACTAAATATCTTCGGCCTGTAGTGCAAAGATAAATGATTAACTGATGAATATCTTTGGCCCATAGTGCAAAGATGAACAGGTGTTGAGATGAACATGACCAACTGGTGATACAAATGAATATCTTTGGCCTGTGGTGCAAAAATGAATATTTGATTAAAGATGTATATTGATTTTTGTTACAGGGATAAAATATTGATGATGGACTTTTAAATCTTAGAAGATAGTAGAACTTATTCTCTACTTGACTCTTCTAATGGATTGATGTTTCCGCTGCAGTTGTTGATCTAAAACTTGTTGGCTATTATATTTTATCAAATTTTTTTCTGTTGAAGACTAACGATAATTTGTTGTATATTATCTTAGTCATAATACTCTTTACTGGGCTAATTGAGCTCACCCTTTTCTTTTTTGTTACATTTTTCTCAGGAGGTGAGAACATAGCAAGAACTAGTCGGGGTACGAAGTGATGGTTCTAGAAAGATATTTTAGTAGTCCTCACTATTTCTGTAAAATAGTGTTTGAATAATTGTAACGAGGACTTATTTGAGTGTGGATATTGTCTAGAAGACAATATTTGTATTTAAACTATCAGTATGTGTTGTCGTATTTTGCACGACAATTGTATTATTGAAGTTGTAGTTTGCTTTCTGTACCATGTATTTGGCGACTCAGAATGAGTGTTGTATACCTATTTTGGGGGCGTCACAACGTGGCAGGCTTAAATATAAAATATATTTTAAATAAAATAATATATATCATTTAATCAAAACAAAAAATACTAAAATTCAAAATAAAAAAGCATAACATATTTACATCATTTATTCAAAATAATAAAATTCAAATTATTTTGTTAACTAATCAAAATAACTAATTAAATAAAATAAGTTGTATAACATATTTACATCATTTAATCAAAATACTAAAATTCAAAACATAACATATTTACATCAAATACTAATTTAAAAAAAATACTAAAATACTAATTTAAAAAAATACTAAAATACTAAAAAAATCAAATTAAAAAATTCTAAAATTTAAATTATTTTGTTAATTAATCAAAACAACAAAAATTCAAATTACATCATTAAAATATTAAAATCATAATATTAAATACTAATTGATATAAAATTTATAAATTACTAAAATCATAATACTAAATACTACCTCCGTCCCACAATAAGTACTTTTTTAGGCTTAATATTTTTTCCCAAAATAAGTGATGTGTTAAAACTCCAATACAATTTTTTATAATATTTTCTCATATATGTCCTTATGCATTCAATGATATTTATTGCATCTTTCAATCACTACAATTAAATGACACTCATTAACTCTTCAACTTTAAAGAAAATATATTAAGGATATTTTTGTCATTTTAACTTGTGTATTGGTATGTGTAATTTAAACTAAAAAAAACTTATTATGGGACGGAGGTAGTAATATTTTTAAACTGTATAAAAATTTGACGATGTAATAATTTATACATAACAGTATATGTTATAATTTGATGATGTAATAATATTTTAAAAAATGTATTAAAAAATTCAAATTACATCATAATATTTTTAAATTGATATGATTTTAAAAATTAATATTAAAAATTACTAAAATAATCATAATACTCCAGTTTTGAATTTTAAAAATATTATTTAGTATTATGATTTTAGTAATTTAATTATTTTGATTAAATGATATAAATATGTTATACAACTTATTTTATTTAATTAGTTGTTTTGATTAGTTAACAAAATAATTTGAATTTTGTTATTTTGATTAAATGATGTAAATATGTTATGCTTTTTTATTTTGAATTTTAGTATTTTTTATTTTGATTAAATGATATATATTGTTTTATTTAGAATATATTTTATATTTAAGCCTGTCACGTCATAACATTTTAATCCCGTTTGTCTTTTATTAACGGCAGCCCCAAAAATATAACATTAGGGGTACTTTTAAAAAACAAAATAGTTTAGAATGTAAATGAGACCTTGAGGTAAATATCAGGGGCTTTTTTGACCTTTTTCCCAATTAGATATTTATGCAAGTTGCAATTTGTAACTTTCAAGCTGACACGTAGGTAGTTTCGGACCAATCATCAATACCGTGTCAGTCCCAAGCTACGTAAGGAGTGAGGTGTTAACTGATGATAAATAATACTACTACTAGTAATAATAATTATTATAATAAAATAAAACGACAAACAAAGAAAATTGTTAGATAAATGTAGTTGTAGCGACACCGGGAAAAAAACATAAGAGCTACTACTCTTTTATGGTTCAAAATTGGTGATACATTCTAATGTTTTGAAATTAATATATGAAAATTTAAATTTTGAAATTGACACAGTTTTATTTAAATTTCAAAAGCAACAAACATAAAATGTAAATAAACTTCAAAAAATAAAATTTCACAAAAAAAGTTTTATTTTAACTTTTTAATTTAATTAGCAAAATCGTAAAAGTTAAAATTGATATGATTTATATAAATTTTGAAAATACAAAAAATTTTAATCAGGGGTACTTTTCAAGTATTTTACAATAATTAATACTATAATAAATTAAAATCAAATATTTTTTTTTATCAATTTTGACTTAAGAGACGGACAAAGCCAAGTAGAGACTAAAAGGGGCCACGGCTCCCCCTTGAAATTTTTTTAAGCACTATGGCCCACTTGTGGGAGTAACTACTACTCCCTCCGTCCCAGGATAAAAGTCCTGGTGGACTTTTCACGCATATTAAGAAGATGAATAAAATGACAAAATTGTCTATAATAATGTCATTAAATATGGAGAGAGAATTAGAATAAGAAAAGTATGAGATATTTAATGCTACGGGCATAATAGGAAAAAATGTGTAAAAGTTTGGTTATTAAAAGAAAGTAGACATTTAACATGGGACAACCCAAATTAGTAATAAGGACTTTTATCCTGGGACGGAGGGAGTAGTAAATAAATAAACTCTATTTTGCAATTTGTCCCAAGTGGCCAAGTCCCTAACATCCGGCCCTTCTCCCTCACGACTCACTTTCCTAATTCCATCAGGACCATCACTATATTTCTTCATCAGATCTTCTATAAACTGAGAGACAGAACGAAGCCAGGATTCGCGATCACTTTTTTTTGCCTTGTCCAATTGCTTTAATCTTTGATTCCTTCGACAAGAAAGTGTCACGTTCTGGCCACCAAAATCTCATAGCATCATCATAGCCTTTATATATAAGGCCATAATCACTCTCTCACTCTAATCAAATTAACCTCGCATTTGTAGTAAATTATACCCATGTCATTTATTAGCTACTGTGACATTCCCCATTCCTTGAAAATAAATCTTGTCCACAAGGATTACATTTTGAGATCCAACCATGTATCCTAAATTTGATGCGAGCTTCATTGTTCCGAAACATAAGAGAGTTGGGTTGCAAAAATTTGTCAACCTTCCAAAATCCTCCTGGATCAAACACCAAAACTGTTGTACCATATCCAAGATCAAGTTCATCCTGCTTCAACATCTTAGTAAGCACAATAGCTCCACATAATCCAGCATTAGAACAACGACATGCACACATGCCTTAAGAGCATTTTGGATAATTTGAGAACCCATCTTTTGATCAAAATTGAAAATCTTCAGCCTTTCAAACTCCTTTAAATCATAGTGAGCATTCTTTTTCTAGATGCCTATGTAGCACTCAAAGCAGCAATGACTCCATAGAAGCAACAAAAGAATACAAGGATTTGCATAGAACCATGCCAACTTATCAACACAGGATATTCTTTGTTTCCAGATAGTCCTTCAATTAGAGTTTTAAGTGTAACACGGAAGCTAGTCAAACTATTACCATCAACATCCAATTTCGAGCTATTTTTAAAATCTCTTGTAAAATTGTTGCTGCCTTTATTTATTTTTACTTCACACTCTATAGCAGTCTTAAACTGGTTCACCAAGTCTTGTTTGAAACAAAACTTTTGTGGCCCACTTTGGCAATTGAAGGAAGATAATTGGTAGTACCACTTGAGCTAATTTCCATAACCAACACAAGTGTATCAACAATTGTAGTCGAGATTACCATATTTTTACAATGGCTTTTCTCTTGTTCAGAGTCCTTAATCAGCCTCCAATTAATTTCTAAAGTTGACCCATTCAAAACATTTAATGTGATTCACTGAATACTTCTGTATAGACTCGTACATTTAAGTCTTCTTGAAGGAAGCCTGCTTTAATGCTCAATGAATTTATGTTCCAACTACCAAATTGTCCTTTTATGTGCACAATTTCTTGGCATTTTTTTACTCCGTTACTTTCATTTTCCGGATTTCTATTGTTGAGACAGGAAGTCACCTTCAACGTTTTGGCCTTCTGTTTCTCCATTTTTCCAATTGAAACTTCATATTCAATAGACTCGATGGGAATGGTGGATGTAATTGAAGCTATAGTGAGGCAGATTGTACCAACCAGCAGCCATGATGGCCATTCAGGTTTTAATGCCATGAGCCCTTAAACAAAGGTGTCATCGGTTCATTGTCGAGCAACTTTGATTACCTTAGAGTGGTGTGCCCATAATAATAGAATTAGCAGCTGCATTAAGATAAACATAAGACTTGTTGCAATTAGCTCCATCAAGTATCTTTTAATCGACATGAGATGAAAGAAGTAACAAGTAACCGTTGATACACAACCCAATCCTGCGAGAAGCATGTAGAAGCCCAATGATAACTCATCAACTAGAGATCTACCATCACACCACAGGGAAGCTAGAAAAATTGTTTTATAATAAAATGAGATTGATAAAGTGACAACACCAGTGTGTACATATATTTGCCAAAGCTTCAACTTTGAGGTTGCTCTTAAGTTGTTCTTGTATAGAAGTATGTGAAGAGAAGTAGTCAATAAAATAACACTTGATTCCCATAAGACAGATTTGGATGAAATGAACAATATTGCCAACTTTAAAGAACACAAGCAAATCAAAATCCGAATTACTTTTTGCTTAATTCGATTATCCCTAGAAAGCCTCTGTGCAAGAACCAAACCCACAAAAGTTGTCATTACCACCAGATGACTTGGATGAATCTCATCCTCCTCAATGTCGTAGTTGTATATGCTTGAGCAATTGTATAAACAATTCTCAACATAGCAAAGTTGTGATGCCCCCAAACCCGGGCCCTCTTACATCGGATTCGGTGCTCACGATCCATCATTAACATAAACATTCTAAAATTATTGCGGAATAATAAGCGTACGTTGTTCATTAATATAAAGTCTTCATCATAAATCCCAAGGTCTCAACCTTAACATAAAACATACTCTTAATATTATGTTGGGAGATTGCATATTTAAATTTGATGTTGAAAGTAAATAGTTATGATTATATGTAAAGTCCTTCAAGGAATACATGTACAAAGACTTAGTGGTAGATCAAACTTGTTAGGTTGATCTAAGCTTTTAATATTTATCATTTTGTAAATGAATGTTTAGATGAAAAGATCAAAAATGTTAGGTTGATCTATATCTTGAGATGTAATAGATAGGCTTCAACAGAATCGTAGTCTATCGAGCTGATCAAAAGATTACAGAAGCCAAGGTAGAATCGTAGAGCATCGAGAATCGTAGTGTGTCTGCTTTGGAGAGAGTCTCCTGAAAATCGTAGAATGGTCCAAACGCATGCCGAGTCAAACTCAAGAATCGTAGAGTGCTCTCGAAATCATAGAGTTTGCAAGTCAAGCAAGTTAAGATCGTAGTGTGTCAGTGCTTAAGAGAAATCGTAGTGTTCTCTCTATCAGTACCGGATCAAGCATCAATGTGGCAGGACACCACAATCATGATCATAGAGCATCATCTGTCTTTATCAGAAGCATCGAGCCTTGTCCAGTTGTTTAAGGATAAAAGTCAACAAATGTGGAATGTATTATAAACGTTGAAGTACTCGGGAATCCCAAGGACACGACAGTCACCCTTAGTATATAACAAAGAGACGTATTGAAAAAGTTAAGGAAAGTACTATGGGTCAGCAGAAAACATTTTTTTAGGTGTTAGGTGAGATAACAGTCTGCAGTGTCAGTGGGCCAGATGGCTGGACAGAAGATTTCTAGAAAGTCTCCATCAGAGCTCAGAAATGTCAAATGCATTTAATGCTTCAACGGATGTCTTTGAAAGTCCAATAATAATCTAGAAGGGGGGTTGAATAGATTATTACAGATTAAAAATTATCTAAGGCCTTTTTGAATTTCTAGATAATTAATTTGCAGTGTTAGAAATTAATATGCAAGACAGTAAAAATTCGGCAAAAACACTTTTTCACCACTGTGGTTGTAGTGTTTTAAGCAATTAGCCACTGTGCTTTTAAAATATTCAATTAGCCCACTGTACTTTTAAAAAATGTTCAATCAACCCATTCCATCCAATTTTGCAGACGGAGGTCAAAAAATTGGGCTGATTTTCCTATGTGGCTTCTGAAAAAAAGGGAAAAAATTAATTTCCTGCGTGGCAAGCCAGTCATCCAAATTCTTATTACTATTGAGCCACTACACTTTAAAAAAATATAATTGGCCCACTGTGATTTTAAAAATATTTTTATGTTTAATTTTCTTTCTTTTTCTTTACCTAAATATTTATAATATGAATAATATTAATAAAAATTAATATTATAATATTTATGTTTTATTTTAAAAATAAAAATAAAAATACTTTTATGTTTTAAAATACTTATAAAATTTTTAAAAAAAATATTTTTATGTTTAATTTTCTTTCTTTTTCTTTACCTAAATATTTATAATATGTATAATATTAATAAAAATTAATATTATAATATTTATAATATGTATGTTTTATTTTAAAAATAAAAATAAAAATACTTTTATGTTTTAAAATACTTATAAATTTTTTAAAAATAAAAATATTTTTATGTTTTATTTTATTTTTTTTCTTTACCTAAATATTTATATAAAAAATCATTAATTATGTGGCAAAAAAATAATTAAAATTATAAAATTAAAATAAATATTTTAATTCATTTTCTATATAATTTTTTCCTTTTCTTTTATCTTTTCCTTTCTTTTAATAATTATTTTTATTTTTAAAATTAAATCCAAATAATACAAATAATATTAAAACTTTTTAATAACTAAACATAAAAACAAAAAACAAAAAACAAAATAAAAAAAATGTTCTGAATAAGGAACAAGAAGAAGTCTTCCGCCATCGACGAGCTCCAGAAGCTTCATCAACCTTACTCTATTTTTTTGTGGCTTTTTCGGCAACCCAATTAAGAATTTTCCAAACGGCTCCTTTTCCGACCGATCTTAGCCAAGTCTGAGGATAATCAAGATAATGTTGAGTCTCCACAGATCAATAATCAGGATAATGTTCATCAGGAAAGCGATAATCCTCTTGCAAACAACAACACCGACCAAATGTTGAACGATGGAATGTTCAGAGGCTTTATGCAATTTATGCAACATCAGGCGAGAGCGGCTCCTCTCCAAAATGTAGGTGGAAACACTGGAAACTCTCGGACGATCACCGCTAAACAGTTCAAGGAGCTGGGACCACTAAAGTTTATTGGAGAGCCAAAACCACTTAAGGCGGAAGCGTGTATAAAGAAGATCACCAAGATATTTGATGTTTTGGGATGCTCCGAGGAGCAAAAGGTTCTATTTGCTACTTTTATATTGCGAGGAGAGGCAGATTACTGGTGGAAATCGGCAAAGCGTACTCAACCTGCCGCACTGAAGATGTCTTGGAAGAAATTCCAAGAACTATTCAACGACAAGTACTTTCCTAAAAGTATTCGTCAAATGAAAGAGGTAGAGTTCATCAAGTTGGAACAGAACAATATGACCGTGTCGCAGTACGAAGCTAAGTTTGTCGAGTTGTCCAGGTTTGTGTCTCACTTGGTTGATAATGAGGAAAGAATGACACGGATGTTTCTAAGAGGTTTGAAACCCGAGATACGTCAATATCTAATTTTTCATAAACTTTGTTTTTATTCAGATGTTGTTACTAGGGCTTAGTTATTGGAGCGCGATAACGAGTTAACTCAACTAAGAGAAAGCAGCCGACAAAATGATAATATCAGTGGTAGCAGTCATCGAAGCAGTGATAACAAACGTGGAGGGAATCAACATGCCAGAAATGGTAACCACTTCGGTGGTAATCATGGTCAAGATAATAAGAATGGACATTTCAAGAAGAGGAGATTCAACAATGATGGAAAGACGTCATCACCAACACCCATTGTTAAGGAAGGAGAACGACCGCCTATCATATGCTTCAAATACGGAGGGGAGGGACACATCAGTCCAAACTACGCGATGCAGTCCAAAGCATGTTATAATTGTGGAAGAAAAGGTCACCTAGCCCGATTTTGTCGTGCACCAAAGATAAGTCCGGCTGGGATGGAGACACCAAAGGCCGTCCTAGAAAAGTCAAAACCAGTAGTTCAAGGGAGAGCGTTTATTGTGACCTCCCAGAAAGGAAGGAACCCGAACGAGGTCATCACGGGTAAACTTATCATAAACTCTAGCGAAGTCTATACCTTATTTGATATCGGTTCTACCCATTCTTTTATTTCTCCTACTTGCGCTCAACGTTTAAATTTGACTCTGGAGAAATTAGACTTTGACTTATCGGTTGAAACTCCGTTGGGAGAAACCTTCATTACATCCACTGTTTATAAGTCTTGTTTGATTCAAATCTGTAACCACATGTTACCTTTCGATCTTATTTCTTTAAAAATACTTGCATTTGACGTGATTCTAGGGATTGATTGGTTAACTACTCATCATGCTAAAATTGATTGTTTTTCGTAAGGTTGTTAGCTTTCATATTCCTAATCAACCTATTATGCGAATTCAAGCGACCAAACCATTAAAATCAATCACGGTCATCTCAAGCCATAAAGCTATTCGTTTATTGAAAAACGGATGTCAAGCTTTCTTAGTTCATGTCACAGATTTAAACAAAAATACGTCAGTTTTGAATGATATTTCTATTGTTAATAATTTTCCTGACGTATTCCCCGAAGAACTTCCTGGCCTACCCCTGGAGCTTGAAATTGAGTTTGGTATCGACCTTGAACCCGGTACA
Organism: Panax japonicus; assembly: GCA_020205505.1. Taxonomy (NCBI): domain Eukaryota; kingdom Viridiplantae; phylum Streptophyta; class Magnoliopsida; order Apiales; family Araliaceae; genus Panax; species Panax japonicus. The sequence continues at coordinate 12,376,441 of CM035113.1, forward strand.
AAACTCATTTCCAAAGCCCCATATCGAATGGCTCCTATTGAACTTCAGGAGTTAAAAACCCAACTGCAGGAATTATTAGACATCAGTTTCATTCGACCTAGTACGTCTCCTTGGGGTGCTCCTGTTCTATTCGTGAAGAAGAAAGATGGAAGTATGCGTCTTTGTATTGATTATCGGGAGTTGAATCATGTCACCATAAAAAATAGGCACCCGTTGCCTCACATTGATGACCTGTTTGACCAGTTGCAAGGCGCCAAATTCTTTTCAAAAATTGATCTTCGTTCCGGATATCATCAGTTGAAGATTAAAACTGATAACATTCCAAAGACTGCTTTCAGAACTCGGTACAGACATTATGAATTCTTAGTCATGTCTTTTGGATTAACTAATGCTCCTGCTGCCTTCATGGATATGATGAACTGCGTATTCAAGGAATATTGGATATCACTTTATGGTCGTCTTTATTGATGACATCATCATTACTCCGAAACCCGTGTAAGACCATGAGCAACACTTGAGGCTGATACTCCAAAAGCTTCGTGAAAACAAGCTATATGCCAAGTTGAAGAAATGCGAGTTCTGGCTTAAGGAAGTTGCATTCTTTGGGCACGTGATATCAAATCATGGGATATCTGTTGACCCGGCAAAGATTGAAGAAATTCAAAGTTGGGAGCAACCTAAATAAGTGACCGAAGTACGTAGCTTTCTTGGCTTAGCTGGTTATTATCAGAGATTCGTAGAAGGGTTTTCTCGAATCGTTACTCCATTAACTCAGCTGACTCAAAAAGATACAAAATTCGATTGGAGCGAGGAATGTGAGAAGAGTTTTCAAGAACTCAAGAGGAGACTCATTTTAGCACCTGTTCTGACAATACCATATGGCTCGGAGGGATTTGTCATCTACAGTGATGCTTCAGGCAAAGGGTTAGGATGTGTTCTCATGCAATATGGAAAAGTCATAGCCTATGCCCCATGACAACTTAAAGAATATGAGAGGAATTATCCTACTCATGATCTAGAGTTGGCAGCAGTCATTTTTGCGCTTAAGATTTGGAGGCATTACCTGTATGGAGAGAAGGTGGATATCTATACGGATCATAAAAGCCTCAAATATTTCTTCACCTCAAAAGGAATCTCAACAGAGGCAGACGATGGATGCTTGAGTTGTTGAAAGATTACGATCATACCATTCAATACCATCTTGGAAAAGCGAACGTAGTAGCTGATGTATTGAGTAGAAGATCATATGCGGGTCGAGTGCATTATTGTCAAAGCAAATGCCATTTATGTGATTACAAAGGATGGAGATAGAGTTAAAGACTCTAGGGACCCATGTGATGATGGCGAATATACGAGTAGAACTGACTTTAATCGATAAGTTAAAGCTGCTCAAGCTACAGACCTGGAGTTGATGCGTATGAGGAAGAAAGTGTAAGAAGGTGCTATGCCGGAAGCAAGAATAAATGAAGAAGGAATACTTCGAGTCAAATCCAGACTTTGTGTTCCTAACAACCCTAATTTAAAGTATAAAATAAGTGATGGAGACACACAACACACCGTTTGTAATCCATCCTAGGAGTACCAAAATATATCGTGATCTTCGACATGCATTTTGGTGGAGCAATATGAAGAGAGAGATAGCGTAGTTTATCTCAAGGTGTTTAACTTGTCAACGAGTCAAGGCGGAGCATCAAGTACCAAAAGGTTCATTGCAACCACTTAAAATTCTAGAATGGAAGTGGGAGCACATTACCATGAATTTCGTTACTGGTCTTCCCAAGGTTTATCAAGTCATAAATGCAATTTGGGTCATTGTTGATAGATTGACCAAGTCTGCTCATTTCTTACCTATACGAGAAACTTATACACTTGAACGTCTTGTTCGTATGTACATAAACAAGATTGTAAGACTGCATGGTATGTCAGTATCCATAATTTCTGATTGAGACCCCAAGATTCACTTCAAGATTTTGGGTTAGTTTGTAAAAAGCTATGAGAACGGATTTACGATTTAGCTCAGCATATCATCCTCAGACGGACGGGCAGTCAGAGAGGACTATTCAAACTCTTGAAGATATATTAAGACTCTGTGTCCTTGACTTCAAGGGAAGTTGG